>JARQOD010003917.1:0-59871 GCA_033576555.1 Oophaga sylvatica | reverse complement strand
TATAGCGTCTTGTGCTTGGGTGCGATGAAAATACATGAGACACAGGTTTGATATAGAAAGTCTTGTATTACTTCATACAAGTTGGCAAAATAGTCACACAGTTTGCAGACACAGAAGCAGGAGACACAGCAGGCCAGAGTAATCTAAGCTCAGCAATCACTCTCCACAACAGGTTCAGGATCTTCTTCTCTGTTACCGTAAGTCCATGCAAACGTGGGTCTTTCAAAGAGCAGGGTTCAGAGTCCACAAGTGCTTCAGAGTTCCTCAGTAGGAATAGCTGGAGTACAAGGTCCAAGGCTTTAGGAGTCAGGTCACAGGTTCACTGCAGGCTAGATTCTGAAGCACTGATTGCTCAGCTGTGGCTGCTTAAGAAGCAAAAGGAGAGAATCAGGGCGGGAACATGCAAGCTGGAAACTCCATTTTGACTGAGGGCAAGATAGCTGCAGCAAGACAGAAAGTAAAATGGCTGACGAACAAACTGAGTTTCAGGAACATGTACACAGAACCTTACACCACCTCTGGATCTCGTTGGCCCAGGCTATAACTCAGAACGTATTGCACCAGGGCTTGTCGGTGCTGCCACAGTCGCTGCAACATGTGCAGAGTTGAATTCCACCGTGTTGGCACATCGCATTTTAGCCGGTGAAGTGGCAGGCCCAACGACTTCTGTAGAGATGTAAGTCGCTGAGCTGCAGGATGCGACGGCGGAAGTGAGCACACAGCGACCGTGCCCTCTGCAGAAGGCCATATAGTCTGGGATAGTGGGCTAAAAATTGCTGGACAACCAGGTTCAACATGTGAGCCATACAAGACACGTGTGTGACATTGCCCCGGCGAAGTGCCCCACCCAGGTTTGCTGCATTGTCGCACATGGCCTTCCTAGTTGCAGGTCCAGTGGAGACAACCATTCATGAAAGTGGTTCTCCAGAGCTGACCACAACTCCTCAGCTGTGTGACTCACATTTCCCAGACATTTCAGCGTAAAAACCGCCTGATTACGTTGAGCCCTTCTGCCAGCATAGCAAGGAGGTGTGCTGCAGGATCCCTTCTGCGCAGTTAGAAAGCCCGTAGCATGACCAGACAGGCTTTGGGTGCAGGTGGAGGACCGAGAGGAGGTTGAGGAGGCAGAAGCAGTGGAGGAACTTCGAGATAAAGAGGATTGACGCACAACTCGTGAGGACGGCAAGACTTGGACAGCAGCCCCTTGTTCTGCTGTCACCATAGTTACCCAGTGCCCAGTCAGCGACATGTAACGTCCCTGTCCATGCCTACTCGTCCAAGTGTCTGTGGTGAAATGCACCCTGTCACACACTGAGTTTCTCAAAGAAGCGATGATGTTGTGTGCGACATGCTGGTGGAGCGCAGGCACACCTTTCTTTGAGAAGTAGTGCCGACTGGGCATCTGGTACTGGGGCACTGCGACGGACATAAGGTCTCGAAAATCCTCTGTGTCCACAAGGTGGAAAGGCAGCATTTCTGTAGCCAAAAGCTTGCAGATGGTGAAATTCAACCTCTTAGCTTTCTCATGGCTAGGAGGAAATGGTCTTTTAATTGTCCACATCTGAGGGACTGAGGGCTGGCTGTTGTGCGTAGACGGGGTTCAGTAGGGTGTCCCTGGACAACTGATGGTCTGTGAGGAAGATGCAGGCGCAAAACCTAGGTTGCCTTGATCCAAAGGTTGTGCTCTCGATGTCAGAGAGCGCTCAACACCAGCTGGTGTTTTCACTTCCAAATGAACTGATGATGACCTGCCTATCAGACTGGCTGTTGTGGGTAAAGAGGTGCCAGGTCTGAGTCTCAAAACAGGTCTGACTGCTGTCCCCCCAGTCACAGAGGATGAAGAGGCCACTGTCGCGGATGCACAAGATGGGGCAGACGGTGGTTGGGCCGGCCCGCTAGGCCGCATTGTAGCACAGTGAGCTTGCCACTGCAACTTATGCTTCATATCCATGTGACGGTTCATGCATGAAGTACGCAAACTATGGATTTTTTGGCCTCTACTTAGCTTTTGGTCACAAATGTTACAGAGAACACGAGTTGGGTCATCCTTATCGATGTTAAAAAATGCCCAGGCTATGCAAGGCTTAGAACCCATGCAATCTGAAGAGCCAATTTGACTTGTGGTCAGAGGCAGAGTTGTGGTTGAGGATGCAGTTGGTGACGTGCTTCCAGTACTACGTCTCTGTCCAGGAAGGCGCACCCTGACCTCGTCGTCACTCAAATCCTCCTCCACCTCCTCTGCTGACCTCATCGACTGTCTGACTGTGGGTTGACAGTAAGTGGGATCTATAACCTCATCATCATCACCCTGTGTGTTCCCACCACCGTCGTCCTCAGAGCCAACCTCTTCCTGCCCTGACACAAAACTCAAGTTGTCACTCACATCAGGTATTTGAGTCTCATCATCGTCTTCCTCATTGTTTCCACCAACAGGAGTTACAGTTTGGGATCGAGGGTCTACTTCTTCATCTGGTCCTGGATCCGACTCATAAACATTCTGGGCATCAGTGCACATCATTTCCTCGTCTGCATTCACAGAAGTTCTGGAGCCGACCTCTGATTCCCAGGCTATAGTATGAGTAAACAGCTCTGCAGAATCAACCATCTGTTCTACCCCATACTCAGACGGGCAGCTGGAGACTTCTTGGGAGCTGTGAGGAAGCAAGTGCAATTGGGTTGACACCTCTGAGGACTGGAGTTTTTGTGATGTTAAAGTTGAGGTGGTGGAGATCACTTGATATCTGTTGAAGCACCTGCTGCTTTTGTGCCTCATCTGGAATTTGTAACGATGGGCGTGCCCGTAAGAAAGGGATCGTACCACATTGTCCACTAAAAGTAGTCATCTTAGTTTGGCTGGAAGATGGTCTTTCTTCTGCCGATGTTACTGTTGCTTTAACACCTACCCCACGGACACAACCTTTTTTTCCCTTCCCAACACGCCTAGTCCCCTTTTCACCAGCACCAGGCCTTTTGCCACTCATTTAGGTGGTTACCAAATTGACAACTCTGGAGTTGTTTGCACAAAAAACGATGGATGGAAACCGAGCAGAGCTGAGTGGCCAATTTGTTGTACTCGCCCAAAAGGATTGGCTGGGTTAGAAGCAGTAAAACAATTTTATTACATACACAGATGGTGGAGCTTTGTAGAGATGGCCTAATACAATGAGTAGCACACACTGCTACTATGCCCACAATTATTTTAGAGGCAAGATGCAGCTAAAAATTGGTAGTTATTTCAACGCTGGTGGAGCTTTGTATAGATGGCCTAATACAATGAGTACCACAGACTACTACTATGCCCACAATTATATTACA
Organism: Oophaga sylvatica; assembly: GCA_033576555.1. NCBI lineage: Eukaryota > Metazoa > Chordata > Amphibia > Anura > Dendrobatidae > Oophaga > Oophaga sylvatica. Next base: position 56,556 of record JARQOD010003917.1, on the reverse strand, counting down.
GGCACGATGCAGCTAAAAATTAGGAGTTATTTGAACACTGGTGGAACTTTGTATAGATGGCCTAATAGAATGAGTAGCACACACTGATACTATGCCCACAATTATTTTAGAGGCAAGATGCAGCTAAAAATTGATAGTTATTTCAATGCTGGTGGAGCTTTGTAGAGATGGCCTAATACAATGAGTAGCACACACTGCTAAAATGCCCACAATTATATTACGGGCACGATGCAGCAAAAAATTAGGAGTTATTTGAATGCTGGTGGAGCTTTGTAGAGATGGCCTAATACAATGAGTACCACAGACTGCAACTATACCCACAATTATATTACAGGCACGATTCAGCAAAAAATTAGGAGTTATTTCACCACTGGTGGAGCTTTGTGTAGATGGCCTAATACAATGAGTACCACAGACTGCTAAAATGCCCACAATTATATTACAGGCACAATGCAGCTAAAAATTAGGAGATACTTGAATGCTGGTGGAACTTTGTAGAGATGGCCTAATACAATGAGAAGCACACACTGCTACTATGTCCACAATTATTTTAGAGGCAAGATGCAGCTAAAAATTGGTAGTTATTTCAATGCTAGTGGAGCTTTGTAGAGATGGCCTAATACAATGAGTAGCACACACTGCTAAAATGCCCACAATTATATTACGTGCACGATGCAGCAAAAAATTAGGAGATATTTGAATGCTGGTGGAGCTTTGTATAGATGGCCTAATACAATGAGTACCACACACTGCTACTATGCCCACAATTATTCTACAGGCAAGATGCAGCTAAAAATTCATTTTTATTTGAAAGCTGGTGGAGCTTTGTATAGATGGCCTAATAGAATGAGTATCACACACTGCTACTATGCCCTCAATTATTGTTCAGGCAAGATGCAGCTAAGAATTCTTTTCTTATTTGAATGCTGGTGGAGCTTTGTATAGATGGCCTAATAGAATGAGTACCACACACTGCTACTATGCCCACAATTATTCTACAGGCAAGATGCAGCTAAAAATTCTTTTTTATTTGAACGCTAGTGGAGCTTTGTATAGATGGCCTAATGGAATGAGTACCACACACTGCTACTATGCCACAATTATTCTACAGGCAAGATGCAGCTAAAAATTCATTTTTATTTTAACGCTGGTGGAGCTTTGTATAGATGGCCTAATACAATGAGTACCACACACTGCTACTATGCCCACAATTATTCTACAGGCAAGATGCAGCTAAAAATTCATTTTTATTTGAAAGCTGGTGGAGCTTTGTATAGATGGCCTAATAGAATGAGTATCACACACTGCTACTATGCCCTCAATTATTGTTCAGCACGGTGGACCCCGGGCTGCGAACGCACCTCTCTACAATTATCTATTAAGTGCGTTCCGCAGACCATAACAAACCTAGCCCTCAAAAGGGCTGCAATTACAAATAGTCACTACTTCCAAGTTGACCTATCTGCCTATTTAAAAGCACAGACCTACCTGCTAAAACTGCTAGAAACTGATGTAACCTTACTAACCTAGCCCTAAAAAGGGCTGCAATTACAAATAGTCACTACTCCCAAGTTGACCTATCTGTCTATTTAAGAGCACAGACCTGTCTGCTAAAACTGCTAGGAACTGATGTAACCTAGCCCTCAAATGGGCTGCAATTACGAACTAGTCCCTATGACCTAAACCTTCCTGTGTATTTCACAGCTATTTTGCTTGCAATTAGCAGTTGCACACACAATATAGCGCTAACAGCAGCAGTGCCGTCCAACACTGAGCTGCAGCAGTGAGAAAATGGTAACGAGGGAGGAAATGGCTGGGTCTTATAGGGCAAGGACATGTGACATACACAGCCAATGACACATGCCCTTGCTTGTGTGAAAAAAGCACTTCGCTCCGTGTGAGCGCTGCTGATAGGCTGACAGACTGCACCGCCCACTGGAAATGCGGGAAAGAAAAAAAAATGGAGATCTTCATTATCTCTGCAGAGATCCATCCCATGCCCTCCCCCCGCCCCGCTGTACACTCAAACTGTGTATTAACAGTGATTCTCAGCATTACTGTGAAAAAATCCAGTGACGATTTAGGTGCACGAAAGTTATCGAACATGACCTCGAACAGCCGGATTTTTTCAAAATCGTTCGGGTTCGTCGAACGACTCGAACACCGCCCAAAACAGCTCGAATTTGAGATTGGCGAACAGTTCGCTTCGAACACCGCTCATCTCTAGTGGTGACCACTCCCACCATCCCTGTCTGAGTCAATAAGTGATGGACCGCATTAATGCCTTCAATGTGTGGTATTGAAGTGTATAAGTCCTTGACATCCAAGGTAACTAGTAAGTACAATACCTTACTAGTTACCTTGGATGTCAAGGACTTATACACTTCAATACCACACATTGAAGGCATTAATGCGGTCCATCACTTATTGACTCAGACAGGGATGACACCCAACCAGGTCAACCTATGCGTAGACCTCTTATCTATTGTCTTATTCAACAACTATTTTCTTTTCCAAGACACATTTTTTCTCCAGATAAGGGGCACAGCGATGGGGTCTAACATAGCGCCCCCATACGCAAACACGTACATGGCCGAATTTGAAACCACGGTTATCTACAGACATCAGTTGTTTGTTGACAATGTATTACTATGGAAACGTTACATCGACGATGTAATCTGCCTATGGACAGGGACCCCTGAATCTCTGGCAATATTTCATTCTTTTTTGAATGAGTCTTGGCCTGGGATCAAGTTCACTATCACCACAAGCAGGGAGTCAATTAACTTCCTAGACACGATTCTCCTTAAGGATACTGATGGTTTCCTTACCACTGACTTGCATGTCAAACCCACTGACCGTAACAGTATTCTGCATTTTGATAGTTTTCACCCACCTGCAGTCAAACGTTCCATACCAATCTCTCAATACCAACGTGTGACACGAATAGTGACTAATGACACACTTCGGGACCGTAGACATGACGAAATGACCACCAAATTTCAAAAGAGAGGCTACCCTTCCCCTCTACTTGCCACCTCTAGGAACCACCAAAGAGATATGCAACGACACTCGGGCAAAAAACGTATTCCATTTGTACATACGTTCCACCCCTATGCTTATCTTTTACACCGGACTATCAGAAAACATTGGCCACTACTAACACAAGCACATCCTAACATCCCGGAGTTTTCAGAACCGTTTCTACCCTGTTTTAGGAGACCAGCCAATCTTAAAGATGGACTTGTCAAAGCAGATATAGGATCCACACGCGTTAAGAAACAGACCTTTATTTCCAGTCCTCGCACTGGTGCATTTCCGTGCCTTCATTGTGCACAATGCAGCAATGTACAAAAAGGCTCATATATTTATCACCCCCGGACGGGAAAGAGCTTCCAAATAAAAGGTTTTCACACATGTGACTCGTCATTTGCAGTTTATCTGATTAAATGCCCTTGCGGTCTCCTTTACATAGGAGAAACTACACAGAGCATACGAGATAGAATTTCGAAACATAAATCTACAATTCGCTGCAAAAACCTATTATTACCTGTTCCACATCATTTTCATTCTCAAGGCCATGCCATCTCCCAGTTAAAATTTCAAGTTATAGAGACCATTCCTCCACTCAGAAGAGGGGGTGACTGCACACTCCTTTTGAAAAAACGGGAATCCTATTGGATCCATACCTTGGAGACTCTTTCCCGAAGGGGTTAAACAGATATTATGATTTAATGTCTTTTGTTTAGTTGCATTATTTATCTTGTGACTGATATTCGCTTTCACCTTGTTTCTTTAGCGCCGGCTATATTGAATTCTGAAATTATATCACCTTCATCACGTTACACAGAATGCATTGCAGCATTGACTAGACTTCACCCGCACTGAAAATGGATCCTAAAGCATCACAACTAGTCACCTGGTTTAAGTAAAATCACGGCATTTTGTCAGCAGTTGTAGTCTGTCACTTAGGGGCAGCATCACCGCCGCGTCATCACGGGGGCGGTACTCACCATTCACAGATCAGGGACGCTTACGCACTTCCGGTCCCATGATTCTTGGCACCGGAAGTAGTCACTGAACCGCACGCCGAACCAGGATACCGGAAGTCCTCTCAGACATACCGCTATCGCATGGTCTCCTCTTACCATCACAAATAGATCTCATACACGTCACATAGCTACTGACAAGCGGCGGACCCCGCGTCAGTCACGTTATCTGGGTGAGTAAACTTACCGCCTTGTTGTTCTATACAGAGCGGTCTATCAGGTCTTTATATCTTGAAGCATTTTCATTTCAGACAGCACACTAAAGGCTGCATTAGCGATATCCCTACAAGTACTATAAGGGTATGCCTTTTAGCAATTGTCACTTCTAATTCCCCCACAATAGTGGATCACGGTATATGATCCCTCTTTTTATTCATAGGCTACACAGCACCTAAACATTTTGGAGAGGTTATCTGTACAAAAGGGTATGCATGCGATATATTTGACACTGGGGACCTGAATTCACCCACTGCTACTCACCATTTATTTGTATACAATAAGGTTCTCTTTCAGATATTTATCCGGCTATGGAGATATGACACTCTATTCTGTATAGATTTCCTCACTCTGGACACGGTACGTTGTGAATTTACACATGATTCTTTGGCCTGTGCCTTGGTGTTTATTCCAATTTCAATGTTAATTCCTTAAATGTCAAGCTACCAATTCTATGCTTATATGTGTATATACATTATTTTTCTATGTTATTTTTTTGTTTTGAAGGTTTCATTACCTGTAATAAGAGGCAATTGAGAAAGGCACAGTATTTCCCGAAACGTTTTGCCGTTAAAAACCGTACAATTTGTCCTCAATAAATATCATTGGTGTTCCATATCACGTTAAGTTGAGTGCCGGATTTCATTTCATAACACCCATCATTTTAGGCCTCCCTTCGTTGAAAAGACACAACACGGTCATAGAGATGTGGTCCAGGGAAGTAATCAGCTGGGATCAGTCGTGTGAGGGCTGCTGCCCGGGGGCTACTGTCTTTGCCGTCTTTCTACAACCATCTCCTTCTTCTCCGCTGGGGGCAGCAGAGGTGCTTCCAGGGAGTGGGGACAAGTCTCAACCCTCAACACAAGCTAACCCTGAGTGTCAGAGTCCTCTTAGAAGGAAGGGTCAGGGGAGGGTGGTGGTTCCCTCTGAGCATTGTAGGGGTGTGAGAGTGATGACACAGGGGGACGCCTCTGTTGTCAGTTCCTCAAAAAGTTCACCATCTTGTGGAAAACGTATGCATGGCAATAAACGTTCAGGTCCGGACCTGTGTGTGGATGAGTATGTGTGGGTGGAAATAGCGTGAAGTCGGCCATGCGGTCGTCGACCCGAGCGCCAAAGTCGGTTTTCCCAGAATGCTTGCAGGCGCCTTTTTTCCGCCAATGAGCAAGGACGCACACTGTGGGCAACGCGATGACATGGGCAGCGGCCACCACCATCTTAGAGAAGGGCATTGCAGTAATTGGCTTGCTTTGTGTGGCGTCACAATGGCTGTAAAAGCCCTGAGCACCGACCGCCATTTTACTTCTGCCGATCTTATCGTAGGGAGAGGTTGCTGCCGCTGGTTCTTAGTAGGGAGAGAGTTAGGCACGAAAAAAAAGTTATTCTGTGCTTGTGCTGATAGCGATTGTGCTGTACAGTTAGTGTACAGTGACAGGGGAGGATTTTGTTGCGTGCAGCAGCGCTGGTTATTAGGCTGCCTGCCAGTGTCATGGAAATATATATGTATCCCATATATTCAAAGTATATTCACATATATGTATTCACAGTTCACAGTTAGATAGATCTCACTTGCTAAAAATCCTGTGCTCATGCCAGCTATAATCAGTCTTTTTAAAGAATCTGGCCTTCATAAGGCCTTCATAAGGAACAAGTACATGGAGTCTTATTATATATCTGTTGTTTACCTTATAGTCATGCAAGACAACTAGGTCAAAAGAATATAAAACAATAATTCTGCAACTTCAGCTCTTTTACCATGATTATCATAATTATCATATTTACACTAGAACAGCCAATAATCTAGCAGCTTTTAATTGTATGTTAATTGACTAACCAGCCCCTTTTTGTAAACGTATAAAACCTTGAATGAATAATAAATGTAAGTCTTTGACGAACTGTTATACTGACACTCCCGTGTGGACAGTCTCATTTCGTTCTGAGCGCTCAAAAAGATATTAAATAGAGATTTGGGCATGGCAAGCAGCAAACACGGAAGGATAAATTCATCCTAATTAAATTTCCATAACAGTTGGCGCCCAACGTGGGGCCTAACTGTGCTGCCAAACCTTTTTCAGCATCTATGGTGAAGTTAACAAATCTCTGCTGGTTATAATAGATGTAATTTATCCAATCAACATTTTTGTTTATAGTTACTAGTGGCAATAGTGACTCAAATCCTGCTTTAACTTGGTCTCTGGCCTTGAACTCATCAGGTAGGTCATCTGTCTGGTCAGTCAGAGCATCCACGACATCCTTCATGGCTTAGGTGTCTCTCCTGGTACGGGAGCTTCCTTGCAATGCGATACGTGGATCCAAACAGGCTTTCCCTCTAGTTACACAGAGGTTGGTGTCATCTGGGGCTCTTGGACAGGATCATCAAATCTGGCAGTGAAGAAAAAAACTCGAGAATGGACATTAGTTTTTGACCAATTCAATTACATAAGTGTTATGATTTGGTAGCTGAGGAGAGCAGGCAAAAAAGGCAATACACCAGAGAGGTTGGAATCTATGGGATTGCAGTACCCTGACTAACCACCACAACTAAAGGCAGCCGTGGAGCGTTCCTGCGTTGGTCCTAGACGCCTCGTCACAGCCTGAGAAGCTAACTACACCTAAAGATAGAAAAAGGAAAGCTATCTGCCCCGGAGCAGATCCCCAAAGAACATAGAAAGCCCCCAATATGTTATGGCGGTTAGACAAGAGGAAATACAGACACAGACAGAAAATAGTATGAGCAAACGTTGGGGCCCAAACTTCCTAAATAGAAAAGGATAGGAAAGGCACTTACTGCAACCCCAAAAACCCTGAAAAGTACCAACTCTACTAATTACAAAAACACCTGAGATCACATGACCTCTACCACCTAAATTAGTTCTCTGGTGTAACAAAAACTAAACAGCAACCACTGAAAAAAAACTGGAAAAGGCAAATGAACAAACAACAGTGGCTGAACTAAACTGCAAGCACCAAAAAAACTAAAAGAAGAAAATGTCTTATCTGTTAGCAGAAGATGCAGGCACGAAACAGCTTTTCTGGGTCTCTGGGAGTGTGCCTTACGCTAAACAGTGCAATTAGGAGTGTGTCATGCCATGGTTTGCGTGTCTTTTGGGCAATTTTTTAGCATTCTATTCTTAAGTGTTTCGTTCAGTTTTTTCTACCTTCCTGCTGCTCTGGGGGTGGTAAGGAGTGTGTAGGCCTAGGTCTGACCCTACTGCTAATCGGGTCTCGTGTGTCAGATTTGCTGTGAATGCGGGTCCCTGATCACTTTCTATCATTTCTGGAACCCCGTATCTGCACACTATTTTCTGAAAGTAGCTTCGTTGCAGTAGTCTTTGCTGACTTGGAAGGCTTCTGTTCATCTTGAAAATACTTCTTTTGACCACAATGGCGTATTTGAATCCTTCACTTGGCGATATCTGGATGTGGTCTATCTGGATCCTTTGAAGCTGGTAGAGTGGTCTTTCCAGATGAGGTGAGGGGGACTTTCTTCCATACGTCCAGGCTTGCATTTGCCGCAGGTCAGACAGCTGCTGGTGAATTTGGCTGTTAGGGTGGAGATCCCTGAAGCGAAAACAGTAAGCACCAATCAGATCATTCATCTGTGTCTTTGATATGTGGATGTGGGTCCATGTACCCATTGGACCACCATAGGGTGCATACTTTGTGGTAGGCAGACTTTGAAGTCTATTATTGATAGCCTTCTTTCTTCACGTGTTGCTTTTTTCGCATTTAGCTCTTCTCCTTTTGGAGCTTGGTCTTGTAACTTCTTGAGCAGATTCCAGGACGTTTCTTTGTCAGGTTTCTTGTCTTCAGTCGTCATGTAGTAGCCGTCCGGCTCTACGACCTCTCCCACTTCTCCATGTTGTCTTCCTTTGGCTGCTTCTTTAGCTGCCATGTCCGCCATGTTATTGCCTCAAGCCTCTTCTGTTCTCAGTTTTCCATGCACTTTGATTTTTCAAATTGCCACCATTTTGGAAGTTGGAGTATACCCAGTAGGTCCCTGAAGGCTCCATGATGCTTCACGGTTGTCCCGTTTGCTGTGATGAAGTCCCTTGTAGCCCAGATGGGTCCAAAGTCGTGTGCTATGCCATGCGAGTACCTGTAGTCCGTGTAGATGTTTGCAGTCTTGCCTTCTGCCATCTGGCAGGCCTTCGTCAGCGCTATCAGTTCTGCTTCCTGGGCTGACAGGCTAGGTGACAGACTTCTGGACCACAGGATTTCTTGATTGCTGGTCACTGCACTTCCTGTGTTGAAACTTCTTCATCATCTGCAAATCTGGAGCCATCCAAGTATCCCCCCTTGGGAGTGGGAGTAGAGTGGCCGGGCTGAGGACTGTAGGTCTGGAGACGGTGACATTATGAGACAAAGACAATAGAGGCGCTACAAAGATGCCTGGCGGTGGGGAGATTACTGTTGGTTGAGCTTGATTGAAGATTACCAAGATGTCATGTGGAGTGAGAGTTTCCAGTGGCTGTCCAAGAGTGATGTCAGCAACCTTGTCCAGGAGGGTGTGTGCTGCAGATACTGCCATCAGGCAGGAGGGTGCTCTTCTTGCAACTGGATCCAAAGCGGGCTGAGAGGCAGCCTAAAAGTCTCTGTTTTCCCCCGTGAATCCGTGCCAGGACTCCAGTAGCATGACCTTCTTTCTTCCATCAGGTAGACGGAAAGACTTTTCATAGTCAGGTAGGCCTGGTATTGGCGCTGAGACTGTGGAGTTCTTCCAATCTCCTGAATGGGTTGAAGGCTGCGTCTGATAGAAGGAGCGGGGTTGTGTTGATGCAAGCGCACAGAGGCTGCATTAGGACTGAGGCATCAGGGATCCGGGTTCTGCAATACGACACTTAGACCAGGAAGGCCTGCAGCATTCTTGGAGTTGTTGGGGGAGCCATCTTCTCCACAGTGGTCTTCCAGTCTTTTGACATGTGTTTCGTCTGGTGGGCAATACAGTGTCCCAGGGATGTAACTTGCTTCTGGCATCACTGGACTTTTTTCTTCCAGATTTTAAGTTGCTGTTCTTCCAGGTAGAGTAGGAGAGACAAGGAATAGACTATGCAGGTGTCAATGTCAACCACACAAAAGAGAAGGTCATCCACGTGTTGTAGAAGAGTGACTCTTGCATATTCTGCAATCCAGTTGACGAGGATGGAGGACATTGTCTTGGTGAAACTTGAAGGGCTTGTTTTTGAGCACCTTGAGGCAACATTGTCCATATGCACTGCACTGGTGCGTAAAAGCAGGCCTCCAGGTGGAGGGGAAACACTGAAGAAGGTACTGGCCAGGTTGATCACCGTGAATACCGTTGCGGTGACTGGGACTCTTGAGAGCAGAGTGTGATGGTTCAGCACTGTTGGGGTTTCAAATACCGTAGCTTCTTTCGCGGCCTCCAGGCCTTGCACCATTCTGAACTCAGTGGGTGTTACAGTCTTTTTCTTCACTGTGGAAAGCTGGGATTGATTCCGATGGGTGAGGCAGCCCAGTTTGGCCTTGTCCTTCAGTATGCGGCAGGGGACTCCCATCTGCTGGTGCAGAGCTGGCGGGAAAACAAGCCGTCTACTAGGATCCACATCATGAGAGATGACGACCAGCTGGCTTTCTTGTTCTCCACCAAGACAGTCACTGTGTTAGCACCTGCTCTTATCACAGGGGGTCTTCTTGTTGGGACGTCTCCTTAAACGGCTGCTTTTCTCTCAGCACGGGCCATCAGTAGTTTCTTCTTCTCCAGCTCGGTTTCAGGTCAGTATTTGTGCACAAGTTTAAAGAGCTGAGTGGCCTTTTGCCGGTCTAGGGCCTGGGTGAACTGGTTGATTGCAGGGGGCAACTCCTGGTGCTTGCAAAAGATGAACCTCTGGTGTTGGAGCTGGATGGGGTGTTGCCATTCCATGAAGCGAGTAGGGTCCTTCTTGAGTTGAATATCCTGGCCAATGTCAAAGTTCTCAGGCCGTCTTCTTAGGCGAGTTCACTTAGACCTTCAGTTGGTCAGAGACATCTTGACTCTGGGTGATGGAGTGGCTTTTCTGGTACTATGTCCAGCACCTCCTGTGATAGGTCTGCAGTGTGGTTTGTTTGAGGTTCCTGTTTCTTCTTGGATCAGGGGTGAAGAAAGTGTCATGGTCCCATCTTCCTGGAACACTCTGGTCGCTTTCAGCTTCTGCAGTAGGTCCACTCCCAATAGGTTGAGGGTGCAGGTTTTTTACACAACAAACTGGGACATGATGGAGTGTTCAGGCTGAGTCCACACACTCAGGGGCTTCATAATCTGGAAATATCTGACTTGACCATCAATTCCCATGCAGGAAGCAGAAGATTCTGATAGATAGGTGAGGTTGCGGAGTTCCACAAGAAAAGATCTGACTACGCCATCCACTCTCAGGATATTGGTCCCACTGGTGGGGTTCCCTGTGGACTTGGTGTGCTCTTGTCCTATGGACTGGGTTCTTCACTGCTTTCTGTGTTTCCTCTTTTTCTGGGTGAAGTCAGTGTTCTGCACCGGTTCCGGAAATGACCAAACTCGCCACAGTTGTAACACTTGACATCCCTTCTGTCCCGGCGGGACTCAATCCTTTTTGCTACTGTGAGCAGGGTATTCATTGCTATTGACGTGTACTCAGGCCTGGCTGCTACCAGTGGTTTCCTGATTGGTTCTCTCAGTCCATGCACAAAAGCCTGTGCCAACATCCGTCTGTGTGTCTGATCATGGGTAATGAGGCCCAAATCTTGAAACACTTGCATTACTCTGTCATGGAACTTCTCCACAGACTCTGTCTTGTCTTGACTCGTGACATGTAGGCTGAGAGTTTGTCCTGTCAGTCTGCTTTTGGCCCATTCTCTGAGTTGCTCAATTAGCTTTGGTCCTGTCTCCCAGGCATACGCATCTAACTCTGTTGGAAGCTTGAAGTGTTCTCTCATAATTGGCCAGAATGCATCACCTGCTTTTATTTCCATTACGGTCCAGAGATCAGTCCAGGCTGCTGCATACGTTCGCTGGATCTGCTGCATTTTTTGGCAAAATGGCATGGGGTGTATCCCTGGGTCTGGCAGCATACTGATCACCTGGCTTGGGATGAAGGGCTCATAGGATGGTGCTTCTACCTGTCCCTGCTCTATTGGTGCTTGTGTGTTTTCTTCCCTAGTATTGGGCAGCATGTGTGACGTTGCATCTTCATCTTCATCAGATAAGAAGTGACATGGTGTACTTGGTGTATACACTGGGTGAGATTTGGGCTTTAAAGTTGTCTTGCTGCATGGGGATTTCCCACTTCCTTGCTGAGGCTGCGGTGGATCAGTGTCATGGTTCCATGCTGGCAGCCCTGCTCGGCACTGAGGTTCCTCATTTGTCTCTGTAGCTATACCACCCCCCTGTGAAGCCCTAGCTGTGGACTGTTGTGTCTGGGGGCTACATGACAGGGGAGGAAATTTTTTTGTGCATCAGCAGAGCTTGTTAATAGGCTGCCTGCCAGCTGTATTGCAGTGTTTACACTGCTGTGCAGACTCTTTTTTACACAGCACAAATACTTTTATTCTTTTTTTCTGCACAGTTACCGAGCGTTCATTTTTTCACACACCGTATAGAGCTGTACGCTCCTCACACACTACCGTGTACCGTCTGGTATCACGGACAAATACATGCTGACTATCTGTGTGTGAATCCAGAAATATATACGGAGATTTCAATTTTCCTCAAAACCGTATACAGCTGGTATCTTCTGATACAGTATCGTTTTTCTGCCTTCTGTATTACGGTCAAATCCATACTGAGAGAGCGTCTGGGTGTTAATCCGGAAATATATACGGAGATTTACAATTACCCCTACGCTGTATACGCCTGGTATCTTCGGATACATTAGCCTTTTTTGCTTTTCATATTCTGGTCTACTCCATACTGAGCCTGTGAGCGTCTGTGTGTTACTCCTGAAATATATACGGAGATTTAAAATTACCCCAACACTATATACAGCTGTACGCTTCTGATACAGTACACTTTTTCTGCTTTTCATATTTTGGTCTAATCCATACTGAGCCTGTGAGCGTCTGTGTGTTACTCCGGAAATATATACGGAGATTTAAAATTACCCCAACACTGTATACAGCTGTTTGCTTCTGATACAGTAAACTTTTTCTGCTTTTCATATTCTGGTCTAATCCATACTGAGCCTGAGAACGTCTGTGTGTGACTCCTCAAATATATACGGAAATTGAAATTTTCCCCTTCACCAGTTCTTTACTGTAAGAGCAGTGAGACTATGGAACTCTCTGCCGTCTAATGTTGTAATGAGTGATTCCTTACTAAAATTTAAGAAGGGACTGGATGCCTTTCTTGAAAAGTATAATATTACAGGCTATATTCACTAGTTTGCTAGATACTGCGTTGATCCAGGGAGCTAGTCTGATTGCCGTATGTGGAGTCGGGAAGGAATTTTTTTCCCTAATGTGAAGCTTACTGTTTGCCACTTGGTTTTTTTTTGCCTTCCTCTGGATCAACATGTTAGGGCAGGTTAGGATAGGATATGGGTTGAACTAGATGGACTTAAAGTCTTCCTTCAACCTTAATAACTATGTTACTATGTAACTATGTTACCGTCTACAGCTGTACGCTTGTGATACAGTACCATATATCTGCTTGTATTTTGTGTACATTTTCCCAAACATGAGAAAGTATGGTGGAAGAGGCCGTGGACGTGGGTGTGGGGGGGCCAGCTGGTATTGATGGTGGTGGTGGTGCATCTGCTCGCAGTGCCAAAAGCACAATAGCACCTAAGGCAGGAGGTGTTGAGCCGGCGTCATAGTCTGGCTCCAGAAGACCTGGAAGGCTCCCTTTTCAGGGAGTAGGTAAACCGCTTTTAAAGGCGGAGCATCAGTAACAGGTTTTGGCTTACATTGCCGAAACAGCCTCCAGCTCTGTCGCCTCCTCTTCTGAAGTTTCAAAAACTGCAAGCACTGAGTCGTCAGTGCAGGCTCCTTGTCAGGAGCAACACCTTTCCTTGTGTCCTTCACCCCCACCAAAAGTGAAGGATGCGGCAGGCCACACTTCTGATTACTCCATTGAGCTCTTTTCACATACCATGCCTGGGTTATCAAGTCAAATCCTGAATTCCACAGTCCAAGATGAATCTGACATGGAGGGCACTGATGCACAGCCACTGCTAGATGATTCTGCTGGTGCATTGACCCAGAGCACTACATTGCCCTCGCAGTCTACTGATCCAGAATCTGACCCTGATGAAACTCAGGTGCCCCTTCCCGCATACTATACCACCTTACACGGTGACACAGAGGAAGGTGTACATGAAATTGAAGAGGAGGTGATGGATGACCCAGTTGTTGACCGGATTGGCATCCATTGGGGGAGGAGGGTGCCGATGGCAATAGCTTAGAAGAGGAGGAGGATCCGCAGCAGGCATCGACATCGCAGCTGCGGTTATCTGGCAGGCCCATAGCAGTCCAAAAAGGTGTTAAAACAACAAAAAGAGTTGCAGGACAGCTTGGTCAGACGGTCAAATTAGCACAGCGTGCAAGCCCTGAAAAGTTGTACCATACTAGGAAGAGTGCAGTGTGGCACTTTTTTTACCAAAATCCTATTGATGAGGCAAAGGTTATCTGTAAGAAGTGCGGAAGGACCTTGAGCCGCGGGAAAAATCTCCGAAATTTTTAATACCAGTTGCATGTTTAGACATTTAAACACCAGGCACTTGCAAGCGTGGACGGACTACAAAACCTCAGGTAGCACATGTGCACCTGCTCCGACTGAAGGTAGCCAGCAATGCTACATCGCTTCCCCCACTGTAAGCCAACGGTTAGCACACCACCATAAAGAAATGTTGAGGTGTCGTCGCAAGGCCAAATCAGTCACAATGTTTATGCACCGAAAGACTGAATTTAGGCCATGGCTGGGCAGTCTACATCTTGAGCCAGGCAAGGTAGTCAGTGATAACGGCCGTAATTTTGTGTCGGCCATACCCCTGGCCAAACTCAGACACATACCTTGCCTGGCTCACACCTTGAACCTGGTGGTGCAGTGCTTCCTAAATAATTATCCGGAGTTAACAGCCCTGCTCCATAAATTGCGAAGACTGTGCTCGCACATCCGTCCAGCCTACACCTCAACATATGCCAGTTTTTGCACCTCCCTAACTGAGCTGTACCCCACCCCAGGGCCGGCGTCAGCACCTGGAGCACCCGGGCAAGTGCCGTTGCCCTGAGCAGGTGGGGGGGTCCACTCGTGGGTCGACGGCACTGGCACAGGGCCCCTCATAGCACGCAAAAGTGTCTCTGATGGTGGGGGGGCCCACTCGCCGTCAGACACACCGGCGTACTATGAGTGGCCCAGTACCAATGCCGTCGCCCATGAGTGGGCCCCCCCTGCTTGCTCAGGGCCCCAGCACTTGCAATACTTACCTCTTCCTGCTCCAGCGCTGTGACGTCTTCCGCGTTTCCTGACAGTGACATTCAGGTCAGAGAGCTCGATGACGTCATGTCTGTGCGCCCTTTTCCTGAACAGTCACAGTGCAGAGAGCCTGGAAGATGGCGACGCTGAGGAGTCCAGAGTAGAGCGGTGCCCAGCCAGGAGAGGTATTTCATTTTTTTGGGTAAATCAAGTTTACTTAGGTATTTATACACATCAATCATTAATAACAGGAAGAGAAAGAACATACCTCTTCTTCTATCACATGCAAAAAAAAAATTAGATAACATCTATAACTTTTCCCCTGAAAGTCATACATATAAAACAAATGTTGGATGAGCGCCTGAGGTGTTTGCTCATGTAGGTAATTAACATCAGTCTGACTTTGTTTATAAATTTTAAAGAAGAAGGTACTTAGACTAAGACTCTAGGTCTACAAAAGAAAAGAAGATACAGTAGAAACAAGGGGGAAAGAAGGGAAAAGAAAAAAAAAAAAAAGGGGGAAGGGGAAGGATTTTAAGGAGTGGGGTAGGAAATGTGGCTCCATCCAGTAGGTTAACTAATATGACCCATCTTCTATGGGTCTATCAACCAAGAGTCCTATTCTGATGATTCTCTAAACATAACCCAGGGGGCCCAAGTGTTATATTCCTTTCCAGTGGTACCATTCAGTTGTCCTATCAGCTGTTCCATTATATATATGTCGTTGAGTTCCATCACCAAATCAGAACGCAAGGGAACCTTTTCCTCTTTCCATAATCTAGTAATCACGCTCCTGGTAGCAGTGAGAATATGTCTAAGAAGACCTTTCTTAAATCTAGAAATCGAGGAGCTACACAAGGCCAGCAAGGCCACCTCCATTGTGGGTGTAATTTTGGCTATAGACAGCTTGTTGCAGAGATCAAAGGATGCTAACCAGAGTTTCTGTATGAGTGGGCAGTGCCACCAAATGTGTACAAATGAACCTCTATCTTTTAAGCGTCTCCAGCACGTATCCGGTGCTGTTGGATAAATTACGTTTAAATCTGATGGGCATCTGTACCACCTCGACAAGATTTTGTAGCTTCTCTCCTGTGATGTCGAACAGAGTGATGACCTGAATGTGCATAAGCGAATCTTTGTTCTTTCTTCAAATGATAAGTCTCTACCCAAATCAATCTCCCATTTTGAAAAAATACCTGGGAAATCTCTCAATGGGGTCTGCCCTTCTTGGAAGGTTTTGTATAATAAAGAGATAGTGTTATCTATAGAGTTTGTTGATAAACAAAGAGTCTCAAACGGAGATAATATTCAGTAAGCATCAGATTGTTTGGCTAATTTAATAATAAACCTCTTTATTTGTTCATAAAAGAAACATGCACCTGTTGGCGGCTCTTGTCCCTAAAAATGTCCTGGAGAGACCTCATCCCTGTCCTTGTAACATAATCATGGACTATGGGGCATGAAGCTTTATTTTTTTGTAGATAAGTGTCTCTTTTTAATCCTGCAGGAAAGGATGGATTGTCATATATAGGAGTTAGGGGGCCAGGAGACCAAGAGACTCCCAGCTCTCGACTCCCTCTTTTGATAAATGATATCATGTTTTTAGTGAGGAAGGGTAAAGGTATATCCCGTTCTTCCGTCGGGGACCAAATAACTATACGGGAGTCACGTCCGTTAAGATCATTTTCTAATGTAACCCATTTTTTTTGTGGTTTTTATTATGAAACAGATCTAAAACACATGTACCAATTGCTGCTTGACTATACTGTACAGTCATGGCCAAAAGTTTTGAGAATGACACAAAATTATATTTTCACATGATCTGCTGCCCTCTGGTTTTTATGTGTGTGTTTGACAGATGTTTTTATCACAGACAGAAATATAATTGCAAACATATGAGTAACAAAAGCTTATATTGACAGTTAGAATGAGTTAATGCAGCAAGTCAATATTTGCAGTGTTGACCCTTCTTCTTCAGGACCTCTGCAATTCTCCATGACATGCTCTCAATCAACTTCTGGACCAAATCCTGACTGATAGCAGTCCATTCTTGCACAATCAATGCTTTCATTTTGTCAGAATTTTTAGGTTTTTGTTTGTCCACCCGTCTCTTGATGATTGACTACAAATTCTCAATGGGATTAAGATCTGGGGAGTTTCCAGGCCATGGACCCAAAATCTCTATGTTTTGTTACCTGAGCCATTTAGTTATCACCTTTGCTTTATGGCAAGGTGCTCCATCATGCTGGAAAAGGCATTGTTGATCGCCAAACTGCTCTTGGAGGGTTGGGAGAAGTTGCTCTTGGAGGACATTCTGGTACCATTCTTTATTCATGGCTGTGTTTTTAGGCAAGACTGTGAGAGAGCCGATTCCCTTGGCTGAGAAGCAACCCCACACATGAATGGTTTCAGGATGCTTAACAGTTGGCATGAGACAAGACTGGTGGTAGCGCTCAACTTGTCTACTCCGAATGAGGCGTTTTCCTGATGTCCCAAACAATCAAAAAGGGGTTTCATCAGAGAAAATAACTTTACCCCAGTCCTCAGCAGTCCACTGCCTGTACCTTTTGCAGAATATCAGTCTGTCCATGATGTTTATTCTGGAGAAAAGTGGCTTCTTTGCTGCCCTCCTTGAGACCAGGCCTTGCTCCAAGAGTCTCCGCCTCACAGTGCGTGCAGATGCACTCACACCTGCCTGCTGCCATTCCTGAGCAAGCTCTGCACTGCTGTTAGCCCGATCCCGCAGCTGAAACACTTTTAAGAGACGGTCCTGGCGCTTGCTGGTCTTTCTTGGGCGCCCTGGAGCCTTTTTGGCAACAATAGAACCTCTCTCCTTGAAGTTCTTGATGATGCGATAGATTGTTGACTGAGGTACAATCTTTCTAGCTGCGATACTCTTCCCTGTTAGGATATTTTTGTGCATTGCAATGATGACTGCACGTGTTTCTTTAGAGATAACCATGGTTAACAGAAGAGAAACAATGATGCCAAGCACCAGCCTCCTTTTAAAGTGTCCAGTGGTGTCATTCTTACTTAATCATGACAGATTGATCTCCAGCCATGTCCTCATCAACACCCACACCTGTGTTAATGGAGCAATCACTGAAAATAGGTTAGCTGGTCCTTTTAAGGCAGGGCTGCAATGATGTTGAAATGTGTTTTGGGGGATAAAGTTCATTTTCTAGCCAAATATTGACTTTGCAAGTAATTGCTGTTAAGCTGATCACTCTTTATAACATTCTGGAGTATATGCAAATTGCCATTAGAAAAAGTGAAGCAGTAGACTTTGTAAAAATTAATATTTGTGTCATTCTCAAAACTTTTGGCCATGACTGTACATAGCAAAATCTGGCAGACCTATTCCCCCTTCTAGCTTCGATCTACTTCACAAAAAGTATGAAATACGTGCTCGTTTTATGACAAAATTAAACGAGTAATCGCTTTTTTAAGACTTGAGAAAAAGGAGGCAGGTAAATACAAGGGGATTGTTTGGAGCTCTGTGGTGCTCCTGGGACCTATAGTCCTCCAGGAACTCCGGTGTTCTCCTAATGGGTCATGGAGATCCCTATAGGCTCAGACCCCGGTGTCCGGTAATTACTTGTTGAGGTGAGCTGGTAAGGCTCCTCTGCCCCTTTTACTACTTCTTCCACTTGCCTTCGGCATACTAGGGCCCTCACATGATTACACACACTGGCAGTTGGTGGGCTGCCTCTTCTGCCGCTCTCCGAGCGTCGGCACGCTCCTAGCTCTTTACTGAACAGAGCTTAACTCACTCTGCTGCAGACTCAGCTCTGCTCTGCACTGCACACTGCACTCAGCAGAACTCACTCACTGAACTGAACTGCTCTGCAATCTCTCAAATCTCAAATCTGAACTCTGTTCCTATCTTCACCCTCCTTTTATATGCCTATTAGGCTCCCTCTGGTGGTCTTAGGGGAAGGATGAAGGTGTGTGGATGCATTAGGACCTCTAGTGAATAACTCTTTTAGTGCACCCTTTCAGGAGATGCGGGAATCCCAGTTCAGCTGGGGCTCCACATTTCCCCCTAGTACAACTCAGCACTCCCGGGCTGAAAGACATTTTACAAAAACAGAACATTAAACATTATACAACTGTATCTTTCCTTTACGGGAAGTAAGGCACTTGAACTGTTGCATAATAAATAAATAACTATATACTTAGATAATAACAATTAGGAAATGAGCAACCGAAAAAAACCGAGTCTCTTTTGGAAAGATTGCTCCAAGGGGTAATGGGAAACAAGTAGAGAGTGTCCATTTCACTCGAATTGGTATCCAAATGAAAACAAATCAGTAAGCAACTGGTTAAAGCACAATAAAAATAACAATATATTTTACATTTATGTACATTGACTCTAGATTAACTATCTACATCTGCCAAGGGTTGAATGAGTCTCTATACCTAGCAGGGGTTTGTCCTTTTGTGCTACGTACTGACCTGCGTGGTGCAGTGACCTGTGAGGTATCAGTTTCCCTGTTTGTTCTGCGTGCGAGTGAATTGTAGAATTGCCTTAACCTCTCTACAGGACTGGCAAGTATACCATGGGCTGGGCCATTTAGTTCGACTTCTGCAGGGGATTCTTCCTGAGATTCTTCTTCAATGGGTTCTACTTCTTGGGATTTGACTTCTTGGGATTCTGCTGGAGCAGGTTCCTCTGGAACTGACTCTAAGGCGGCAACCGGCTCAACCTGCTGTAGTGGTTCTTCTTGTTGTTGATAGAATTTGAGTACAGGGATGATAACGGCTTCTCCGATTCTAGGCCAATCCGCTGGAAAATCTCCTAACTCCGTATGTATTACTTTTTCTTCAGGTTCCTCCGAAGGGATGAAAGGCACTTCTTCTTGGGGCTTTAGAAGATCTGGACACAACTTTAGGTGATCTCTGGATACAGTTGTAGTCGTTCTTCCTCCATCTTTACTGATTAGACATGTTTTCTGGTTATCAAACCTTGAATTCAACACAGTGTAGGGCTCTTTTTCCCAATGATCGTCGAGTTTGTGCATCCTTCTCTTTCTTTTCAGCACAACTTCACCAGGTGTGAAAGGTTTCTGCTGGTGCACACTTGATGTAGCGTGTCTCTTGTTTATCTCTTACTCTAGTGAGACTGTCTTCAACACAGGCCTGTACTTTTCTATACTGCTCCTGTCTGGTCGTATCCCAGTCTTCAATAGTCACATCCGCTTCTGGTTCTACAACACCAAGTTCTAGATCCATGGGCAGCTTTCCTGGTCTTGCCGCATGAGGTAAGCTGGGGTGCAATTGGTGGAACTCACAGGTATGTGATTGTACAGATCTACCAAATCAGGTAGTAGGTCTGGCCACTGATTTCTCTCCTCGAGTGGTACAGTTTTCAGCAGATCAATGACGATGTGATTCATCTTTTCACAGAGACCAATGGTTTGGGGTGGTACGGTGTGGTTCTTATCTTCTTACATCGGTACAGATGGCAGAACTCTTTGAACAATTCAGCCTCAAAGGCTGAGCCTTGATCAGTCAGCACCTGCTCAGGATATCCATGTGATCTGCAGAAATACGCTTGGAACGTCTTTGCGGCTGTCTCTGCCGTCAGATCTTTGACAGGGGTGACCACCAGGAACCTGGAGTAGTGATCCACCATGGTCAGGGTATAGGAGTATCCTGACCAGCTGGGTGACAACTTGTCATGGTCCAGGGCCATGATCTCTAAGGGTCGAGTCGTCTTGATGGGTTGTAGGGGTGCCTTCTGACTGCTGTAGTCTTTTCTTTTGAGGCCACAGGGTCTAAAGTTTTGGCACCACCTCTCAATGGAGCTGCGCATTCCCACCCAGTAGAAAGACACTTCAACAGGGTCTCCAACTTCTTCCAGCCAAAGTACCCCACTTGATCGTGGTAGGTTTCCAACACCATCTGGATGTCTGCTCTGGGGACTACTATCTGCCAAACCATCTCGTGAATTGACGTACCTCCGGCACAGCTTCTCACGATAGATAAACAGCCGGCTTCTCTCATTCCACAGCTGCTTTGCTTGTGGAGATGCATCCTTATCCAAGGAGAACCTTCTTGAGTTATCAGCTCCTTGATACAGCTGACAACTGGATCGCTGTCTTGAGTCTCCTTCCAGCTGTGGTGAGGTAAAGGATTTAACGTCTTACCACGCGGCCTCCTGCAGGCTCGTTGCTCGTGGATCATCCCATTCCTGTGAAAGGCAGGTAGTTCAATCTCTTCCAGGTCGTCCACTTCCTCCTCTGTGTCCGACTCATGAGGCATACTGGACAGGGCATCAAAGTTGGCATTCTTGCGGCCGGCTCGATACTTGATTGTGAATTGGTAGTTTGACAGCCGGGCCATCCATCGTTGCTCCATGGCTCCCAGTCTGGCTGTTTCCAGATGCGTTAAGGGGTTATTGTCGGTGTAGGCCGTAAACTTGCTGGAGGCTAGGTAGTGCTTGAACCTTTCAGTAATGGCCCAGACCAGTGCCAGGTACTCCAACTTGAAACTGCTGTAGTTCTCTGGGTTCCTCTTGGTCAGGCGGAGCTTCCTGCTTGCATAGGCAATGACTTTTTCTAGGCCATTTTGCTTCTGACTGAGGACAGCCCCCAATCCTTCATTGCTGGCATCGGTATACAGCAGGAATGGTTGGTTGTAGTCAGGGTAGGCTAGGATCTCATCACCTGTCAGGATCTCCTTCATTTCTTTGAATGCCTCAGCATGTTCTTTACCCCAGTAGAATGGAGGGTACCGCTCTTTAGGGACTGTCCCACCAGGTGGTCTTGCAGAGGCGCTGCTTTCTTGGTGTAGTCCTTCACAAACCTCGGGTAGTATCCGGTCAGTCCAAGGAACTGACGCACCTCCTTGAGGTTCTTAGGCTCTGGCATTTCTGGATGGTGGTGATCTTCTTGGGGTCTGGCGCTACTCCCTCTGAGCTGACAATGTGTCTGTCACGTTTGGGGATGTTGCAGCCGCCCACCATGGCGTGGCGCGGGCATCCCTCGGGTACGAAATCTGGACCCTCCATACCACAGAGGGGGACCCGGTCCTACCCAAACTAGGGAAGGGCAGAGACCGGGGCTCTGTGGCAGCTGAGCATGAGGACAAGATAGAAAGACGTAGGACTTGATCACACCGCACAACTTCAGGTATAGTGAAGTAAAGTTTACTAAAGTAAATACGTGAAGACACACAGTACATAACTCAAACATGAGACGAGGTTATCAGAATCACGAACTCAGGAACACGAACTGAACTTCAGGAACACGGACTGATCTCAGTAACACGAACACACGAACACGAACTCAGGAACATGGAATCAGGAACACGAACTGGACATCAGGAACATGGACTGGATCTCAGTAACACGAACACACGAACACGAACTCAGGAACATGGAATCAGGAACATTACACAGCAGACAGTTCAGACTGTCAGTATATCAGAGAAGAGCTGGAAGCATTTTGCCAATAATCAAAATAACACTTTATTGAAAACAATTTTAAAAAACCATTAAAACATGAGATGTGCATCCAATAATTTCCCTGGGTCAGTATATGCATAGATAATGATCTCATATTACTTTCATGGCTGTATGACTGATTCCAATTGGTTAGAAAGACAATATGTCATAATGCAATGTTACTAGTAGGTACATCAAAAACAATTACTGCGAAAATGCCCTCATAAACATAATTATATAACGCCTCCCAAACGCTACAAGTGCAAAGGGGCAGTGCTACAATGAGAAATGAAGACACTAAACAGCAATGGGAACTGTCTATAAGTTCCTACCGAGTAGTTAATAGTGCGTATGACGGCCGGACTATGATGCCCAATGGTGTAAGGTACAGGACAGGTACAGTATCAGAGATACGAGCCTAGAATTACCGCCTCTAGGAAAGGCACAGGAACGAGTACAGGATCAGGAATACGAGCCTAGAATTACCGCCTCTAGGAAAGGCACAGGAACGAGTTCAGGATCAGGGATACGAGCCTAGAATTACCGCCTCTAGGAAAGGCACAGGAACGAGTACAGAAACACAAAACAGGACTAGGGAATCAGCTCTCCAGAGCTGATTGAACTCAGAGTAGGAGCTGCACACACACACACACACACACACACACACACACATAAGGCTAGGTTCAGAAGCTATGTGAGTAGCTAAGGCCCCGCCCATAGGGCAGGGAGCCTTTATATATGAGCTGCCCCTAAGCAATTGGCTGGGGACAGCATTTCAGGTACACACACTAACCCTGATTAAAGCAGGGCAGGTGTGGCCTGCGCACCCTATGAGAGCCAGACATAAGCACAGAAAGGGCACCTGCAAATGGCTGCAGCCCAAACCCACGTAGCAAGCCATGCACCAGTGCAGAGGAACTTGCAACCTAAGGGTAGCTTTCACAGCAGTAGCCAGGGACCGCACATGCGGGTGATCATGCAGCGCAGCGGAGACACCCACGCATGTACGGTTACGCAGAGGAGCTGGGAACTGAGCATCATCCATACAGGTAACGGATATCAGTATCCCAGCTATATTAGGGGGAAAAGGAAAAAAGGGTTAAAACACAGACATACATGTCACAACATGACATTTTCCCCTCCTAAAGCCCCCTCTCTGAAGTCCCAAGAAAAAAAAAATACTCAGAAACTTTTCTTGGGATAAGCGGTAAGTCCCAGTTCAAATGCAGCAGAGTTCATTGCTCCAGAAATCCAAACCGAAAACGAAGCACAGAGTGAGCAATCTAGTCTACTACAGCTGGGATCCGAGCCATCTCATCCGCCGGCCAGGCGGGGCTCGGAAAAAGTCCTACTGTCCAAACATGCTCAGCTGAGTCCAAGGCCTTAGCTTCTGTCACGTTTGGGGACGTTGCAGCCGCCCACCATGGCATGGCGCGGGCATCCCTCGGGTACGAAATCTGGACCCTCCATACCACAGAGGGGACCCGGTCCTACCCAAACTAGGGAAGGGCAGAGACCGGGGCTCTGTGGCAGCTGAGCATGAGGACAAGATAGAAAGATGTAGGACTTGATCACACCGCACAACTTCAGATATAGTGAAGTAAAGTTTACTAAAGTAAATACGTGAAGACATACAGTACATAACTCAAACATGAGACGAGGTTATCAGAATCACAAACTCAGGAACACGAACTGAACTTCAGGAACACGGACTGGATCTCAGTAACACGAACACACGAACACGAACTCAGGAACATAGAATCAGGAACACGAACTGGACATCAGAAACACGGACTGGATCTCAGTAACACGAACACACGAACACGAACTCAGGAACATGGAATTAGGAACATTACACAGCAGACAGTTCAGACTGTCAGGTACAGGACAGGTACAGTATCAGAGATACGAGCCTAGAATTACCGCCTCTAGGAAAGGCACAGGAACGAGTACAGGATCAGGAATACGAGCCTAGAATTACCGCCTCTAGGAAAGGCACAGGAACGAGTACAGGATCAGGAATACGAGCCTAGAATTACCGCCTCTAGGAAAGGCACAGGAACGAGTACAGGATCAGGAATACGAGCCTAGAATTACCGCCTCTAGGAAAGGCACAGGAACGAGTACAGGATCAGGAATACGAGCCTAGAATTACCGCCTCTAGGAAAGGCACAGGAACGAGTTCAGGATCAGGGATACGAGCCTAGAATTACCGCCTCTAGGAAAGGCACAGGAACGAGTTCAGAAACACAAAACCGGACTAGGGAATCAGCTCTCCAGAGCTGATTGAACTCAGAGTAGGAGCTGCACACACACACACACACACACACACACGGCTAGGTTCAGAAGCTATGTGAGTAGCTAAGGCCCCGCCCATAGGGCAGGGAGCCTTTATATATGAGCTGCCCCTCAGCAATTGGCTGGGGACAGCATTTCAGGTACACACACTAACCCTGATAAAAGCAGGGCAGGTGTGGCCTGCGCACCCTATGAGAGCCAGACATAAGCACAGCAAGGGCACCTGGAAATGGCTGCAGCCCAAACCCACGTAGCAAGCCATGCACCAGTGCAGAGGAACTTGCAACCTAAGGGTAGCTTTCACAGCAGTAGCCAGGGACCGCACATGCGGGTGATCATGCAGCGCAGCGAGACACCCACGCATGTACGGTTACGCAGAGGAGCTGGGAACTGAGCATCATCCATACAGGTAACGGATATCAGTATCCCAGCTATATTAGGGGGAAAAGGAGAAAAAGGGTTAAAACACCGACATACATGTCACAACATGACAGTGTCCCAGGTACTGTACCTTTTGTTTGAGCAGGTGGTACTTCGAAGGCTTCATGTTATGAATGTGCTAGAGATGGTTTCTGAGCAGAGGCTCCCTCTGGTGGTTACAGACAGTACTGAACCTTCCAGCGAGGATTGGCAATCTGGGATCACTGACTGGACTGATATAAGGGAGGTTCCCTTCCATGATGGTCGCCGGTGATCAATTGTTCTTGTCTCAATTGTGGTTCCTGGTTCATTTGGAAGTTTGCTGGAGTCTTCCCTGCATGTCCTGCTTTCAGATAAGATATTTTCTGCTTTTCTTTTTGTGCTTGCTTTTTGCATTGTTTTCTGCACTTTTGTGGAGGTCAGCCAGGTTCCCTCCTGGGGCCTGTGCTCCTCTCAGTTTATCTGTAGCCACTGTTATTTGTTCATTTGCTTTTTCCTGTTTTTCAGTGGCTGCGGCTTAGTTTTGTTACACCAAAGATCTGATTTAGGTGGTGGAGATCGTGTGATCTCAGGTGTTTTTGCAATGAGAAGAGTTGGTATTTTTAGGGTATTTTGTTGGATTGCCGTCAGAATTCTTTCCTGTACTTTTATGTCTAGACAGATTGGGCCCCAGCGTTTGCTCATTCTATTTTCTGTCTGTGTCTGTGCTTTCTTCTTGTCTTACCGCCATTACATGTTTGGGGGCTTCATATTTTCTTTGGGGATCTGCTCTGGGGCTGATAGCTTTCATCTTTCTGCCTTTAGGTGTAGTTATCTCTCAGGCTGTGACGAGGCGTCTAGGATCAACGTAGGAACGCTCCATGGCTACTCTCTAGTTGTGTGGTTAGTTCAGGTTACTGCAATCCAATAGGTTCCAGCCTCTCTGCTGTATTGCCGTTTTTGCTTTTTCTCCTCAGCTACCTAAACATACCAGCTTCAGTTTCATCCCATACTTGGACAGTGACTCGAATACCTCCGCCAGGTGCTTCAAGTGATCTTCATACGTCTTGGAGTACACAATCACATCGTCCAGGTATAGTAGCACAGTCTCGAAGTTGAGGTGTCCCAGGCAGCACTCCATCACTCTCTGAAACATTCCAGGGGCACTGCTGAGTCCAAACGGCATTCTGTCAAACTCACAGAATCCCATGGGGTGGTGAAAGTCGTCTTCTCCCGATCTTCCTCAGCCACAGCTACTTGCCAGTACCCACTAGTGAGGTCAAGGGTGGAAAAGTAATTAGCAGACTTTAGGGCAGCTAGGGATTCCTCAATACGTGGCAAAGGGTATGCATCTTTATGTGTAATGCGATTTACTTGTCTGTAATCTACACACATTCTTATGCTTCCATCCTTTTTCCTGACTAGGACTAAGGGAGCTGCCCAGGGACTACAACTATCCCTTATTACTCCTGCTTCCTTCATGTCACGCAACATCTCCTTGGCTTTCTGGTAGTGTGCTGGGGTATAGGCCTGTACCGTTCTTTAATGGGAGGATGATTGCCTGTGGGGATGTGATGTTGGACCCCTTTAATCTTCCCAAAGTCAAGTGGGTGTTTGCTGAATACCTGTGCTTACTCCTGAACTACTCGATGTACTCCCTGTTTCTGGTGGGCTGGAGTGGTGTCCGTCTCGACATGGAGCTGTTGACACCAATCCTCCACCTTGGTGGCCGGGCCGTTATCCTCCATTGATGGTGGGGAAGTTAAGGGCTCCGTCCGGTGAATGGAGTTATTATCCACATCATGTAACTTGGCAACAGTGGCATAACATGGTAATTTGACTTCATCCTCTCCCCAGTTGAGAAGATGCACTGGCACCCTCCCATTGCGTATCTCCACTAACCCTCTGGCAGTTAAGAGTGTAGGTCTGTGTTGTGAACAATGGGGTTCTACTACTGCTTGAAAGTTTTGCCCTCTCAGACGTATTGCTGCTCTACACCAAATAAGCATTTCACTCATTGGGGGTATCACAATGGGGTTCGGGTCTGTCACCCGTACATTACCAATCTCACCACCGGTCAGTTTCACTTGCTGCTGGCACATCAGGGCCCAGATCTCCTTCTGGATCGCTCCCTTTTGCTTTGGCCTGGCAACATCGGCCAGCTGTTGGAGTAAAAACACAACCTCCTCCAAACAGTTACTAATAATGTTAGTGCCTAAAACCACATTCAACCCATTTTCCTCATTAACAGTCTTCACTACAAGAAGTCCCTGATCCTTTAGCTCCACTCTCCCCACTTTTACGTCTACGTTTTTAACCCCCAGTAAGTCAAGAGGGAGGCCATTAGAGGCGTATACTGCAAAATAGGGGTTTGGGGTTGGAGACCGTCCATGGACCAGTATCTATTGTAAAGGATATCAGGTATGATGGTTACCTGAGATCCGGTGTCCAGCAGGGCAGGGATTGCGATCCCGTCCAGTATGATGGACAGGAAAGGTCGTCCTCCCACAAACCTGCGGTTCCAGTCTGAGGGGCCTGATCAGTCTATTACTGGGTGCTGGCCCTCGGACCCAGGATTTGCTCCTTTATAGGACACTGGCGTGCGATATGACATTCCTTCTGGCAGCGGTAGCAGACGATCCATCGGTGAGGATGAGACTGGTCATTGGTCCTTCCTGGGGGTGGCGTTGTCCTCCTATGGGGTGGCGACGTCCTCTTTCTCCTCCGGCTCATCCAGGGGACATCCTCAGGGCAGTCGGCTAGCAGGATCTTTCCTTCTGCTTCCGGTTCCGTCCGCAGTTGCAGGGCACTCATTACAGTGGCCAGGTTTTTGGTAAACTGAAGCACTTCTGAGCGTAGACAGTCCAGCTCGGTAGGGGGCGCCACCTGCATTTTGGCTTCAGCAACCAGCGGGGAAAAGGTGGATGCTACTGGCGTTAGAGTGGCCTCACCCGGGTAACGCTGGGTTGCCATCTTGGGCGTTTCCAGGGGCCACAGTCCATTTATAGCCATATCCTTAAGAGCATCAAAAGTAGAATCAGGATGATCCAAGGACCACCAACGCACAGTCCTGCTTTCCGCTTGGGAACTCAGTCCCCGTACAAATTGTTCTTTTAACATTTTATCTTCATTAGTGACGCTCATGGGATTAACTTGCCTGAGAGCTTGCAGGGCCCCTTGTAGTCAGCAAGCGTAGTCCCGAATGCTATCCTCCGGTTTTTGAGAACATTGGTAGAACCTCATTCGGAGGTCTGTTTCGGTGCCGTCCTCAAAGATAGTCTGTAGCTTTAAGAAAATTGCAAGCACTGACTCCTGGTCTGCAGCTGACCAAGTCTCTACTTCTCTCTCTGCAGCACCAGTCAATTGTCCCACTACCACTGCAGCTTTCTGCTTCTCTGACATTGAGTACATGTGCAGTATGCTGCATATTTTCCGCTGGAACCCTGACAGGGTGTCTGGCTTGCCACTGTACTGGGGAAGCCACTTTGCTCCGGGCATATATGGCAATGTCAGCGGTACTATCAGGGCCACAGGCCCAAGTGAGGGGCCAGCGCTAGTGGGTAAGTTATTGGAGTTATCGGACTGGGCCGCGCCACCAGCCTCCTGCTACGACATCTCTGTGCCCCCCCTAGTGAAACGTGGCCTACCTTCTCCTGTAGGCAGCAGCTCCCGCTGAGTACACCGCCGCGTCAGCACTGGGGGAGTGTCCAAGACTCAGCACGCTTTTGCAGGTACGCCTTCTAGTTTTTCGCGCGATAACGCTGTAAATGGCGGGCAATGGCGGGAAATCTTCACCACGATACAAAACACAGTCTTTCAGTGTGGCACACAGTACCCGGTGGAAGCGGGCACAAGTTACTCCATTGCTGCAGGGCACGCGATCATGTTCGTGACGCCAAGTTAGATGAGCCGCCCTCCCAGGGCCGTGGGGGTAATCGGCACCGAGCCCATTCACTTCTATTGGGGATGTCACGGCAACACAGCCCAGACCGTGGCCCTGGGCGCTCACCCTTAATGGGGGATATTTACAGGGGAAGGAATGTTGGTATGGGGATTCATGACGCCACCTGTAGTACCTGGTCAGGGTGACCAGCTCTGATGTGCAGATCCACTGAAGGGTTAGTGTTGTGCAGCTAGATGTTAGGCCTTCCACAGGTGAGGCTAAGTCCTTCAGGGCAGGTAGTTGTGTAGGGGAGCAGGACAGAGGGGAAACCGGCAGTTAGGGGTAAGATGTTGAACACACACACAAGTCACTTTGGTACCTTTACTGAAGATGTTGCAGGCACATCCCGGAGCACTATAGAGTGAAGGGTGCACATCCAGATTTTCCCACTGAGTAGGTGTGTGGCCTCCTGTTCCTTGCCTTTTGTATTGAAGTCCTGGCCTGCATGTAGCAGGGCCTAACTTAACCCCTTCATGACCCAGCCTATTTTGACTTAAAGACCTTGCCATTTTTTGCAATTCTGACCAGTGTCCCTTTATGAGGTAATAACTCAGGAACGCTTCGACGGATCCTAGCGATTCTGAGACTGTTTTTTCATGACATATTGGGCTTCATGATAGTGGTAAATTTAGGTCGATAATTTTTGCGTTTATTTGTGAAAAAAATGGAAATTTGGCAAAATTTTGAAAATTTTGCAATTTTCAAATTTTGAATTTTTATTCTGATAAACCAGAGCGTTATGTGACACAAAATAGTTAATAAATAACATTTCCCACATGTCTACTTTACACCAGCACAATT
This sequence comes from Oophaga sylvatica, assembly GCA_033576555.1. NCBI lineage: Eukaryota > Metazoa > Chordata > Amphibia > Anura > Dendrobatidae > Oophaga > Oophaga sylvatica. The sequence continues at coordinate 27,019 of JARQOD010003917.1, read as the reverse complement.
TTGGAAACAATTTTTTTTTGTTAGGAAGCTACAGTCAGGGCCAGAAATATTTGGACAGTGACACAATTTTCGCGAGTTGGGCTCTGCATGCCACCATATTGGATTTGAAATGAAACCTCTACAACAGAATTCAAGTGCAGATTGTAACGTTTAATTTGAAGGGTTGAACAAAAATATGTGTTAGAAAATGTAGGAATTGTACACATTTCTTTACAAACACTCCACATTTTAGGAGGTCAAAAGTAATTGGACAAATAAACATAACCCAAACAAAATATTTTTATTTTCAAAATTTTGTGGCGAATCCTTTGGAGGCAATCACTGCCTTAAGTCTGGAACCCATGGACATCACCAAACGCTGGGTTTCCTCCTTCTTAATGCTTTGCCAGGCCTTTACAGCCGCAGCCTTCAGGTCTTGCTTGTTTGTGGGTCTTTCCCTCTTAAGTCTGGATTTGAGCAAGTGAAATGCATGCTCAATTGGGTTAAGATCTGGTGATTGACTTGGCCATTGAAGAATGTTCCACTTTTTTGCACTCATGAACTCCTGTGTAGCTTTGGCTGTATGCTTGGGGTCATTATCCATCTGTACTATGAAGCGCCGTCCATTCAAGTTTGCAGCATTTGGCTGAATCTGGGCTGAAAGTATATCCCAGTACACTTCAGAATTCATCCGGCTACTCTTGTCTGCTGTTATGTCATCAATAAACACAAGTGACCCAGTGCCATTGAAAGCCATGCATGGCCATGCCATCACGTTGCCTCCACCATGTTTTACAGAGGATGTGGTGTGCCTTGGATCATGTGCCGTTCCCTTTCTTCTCCAAACTTTTGGCTTCCCATCATTCTGGTACAGGTTGATCTTTGTCTCATCTGTCCATAGAATACTTTTCCAGAACTGAGCTGGCTTCTGGAGGTGTTTTTCAGCAAATTTAACTCTGGCCTGTCTATTTTTGGAATTGATGAATGGTTTGCATCTAGATGTGAACCCTTTGTATTTACTTTCATGGAGTCTTCTCTTTACTGTTGACTTAGAGACAGATACACCTACTTCACTGAGAGTGTTCTGGACTTCAGTTGATGTTGTGAACGGGTTCTTCTTCACCAAAGAAAGTATGCGGCGATCATCCACCACTGTTGTCTTCCGTGGGCTCCAGGTCTTTTTGGATTGATGAGTTCACCAGTGCTTTCTTTCTTTCTCAGGATGTACCAAATTGTAGATTTTGCCACTTCTAATGTTGTAGCAATTTCTTGGATGGGTTTTTTTCTGTTCTTACAGCTTAAGGATGGCTTGTTTCACCTGCATGGAGAGCTCCTGTGACCACATGTTTCCTTCACAGCAAAACCTTCCAAATGCAAACACCACACCTCAAATCAACTCCGGCCCTTTCATCTGCTTAATTGAGAATGACATAACAAAGGGATTGCCCACACCTGTCCATGAAATAGCCTTGGAGTCATTTGTCCAATTACTTTTGGTCCCTTTAAAAACAGGGTGGCACATGTTAAGGAGCTGAAACTTCTAAACCCTTCATCCAATTTTAATGTGGATACCCTCAAATGAAAGCTGAAAGTCTGAACTTCAACTGCATCTGATTTGTTTTGTTTCAAATTCATTGTGGTAATGTCTAGAACCAAAATTAGATAAATGTTGTCTCTGTCCAAATATTTATGGACCTAACTGCATAAGGGTTAAAAGTTGACCAGCGATTTCTCATTTTTACAACAAAATTTACAAAGCCATTTTTTTACGGACCACCTCACATTTGAAGTCACTTTGAGGGGTCTATATGGCAGAAAATACCAAAATATGAAAACATTATAAAAACTGCACCCCTCAAGCTACTCAAAACTACATTCAAGAAGATTATTAACCTTTCAGGTGCTTCACAGGAACTAAAGCAACATGGAAGGAAAAAATGGACATTTTAATTTTTCCAACAAAAATTTTCTTTTAGCATCAATTTTTTCATTTTTGCATGGGCAACAGGATAAGATGGATCCTAAAATTTGTTGGGCAATTTCTCCTGAGTACATCGATACCTCATATGTGGTCATAAACCACTGTTTGGGCGCACGGCAGGGCTCAGAAGGGAAGGAGTGCCATTTGACTTTTTGAATGGAAAATATGCTGGAATATTTAGCGGTTGCCATGTCGCATTTGGAGAGTCCTTGTGTGCCTAAACATTGGAGATCCCCCACAAGTGACCCCATTTTGGAAACTAGACCCCCCAAGGAACTTATCTAGATGCATAGTGAGCACTTTGAACCCCAGGTGCTTCACAAATTGATCCGTAAAAAAAAGAAAGTACTTTTTTTTCACAAAAATTTTCTTTTAGCCTCAGTTTTTTCATTTTTACTTGGGCAACAGGATAAAATGGATCCTAAAATTTGTTGGGCAATTTCTCCTTAGCACACCGATACCTCATATGTGGTCATAAACCACTGTTTGGGTGCACGGCAGGGCTCAGAAGGGAAGGAGCGCCATTTGACTTTTTGAATGGAAAATATGCTGGAATATTTAGCTGTTGCCATGTCGCATTTGGAGAGTCCCTGTGTGCCTAAACATTGGAGCTCCCCACAAGTGACCCCATTTTGGAAACTAGACCCCCCCAAGGAACGTATCTAGATGCATAGTGAGCACTTTGAACCCCCAGGTGCTTCACAAATTGATCCATAAAAAAAAGAAAGTACTTTTTTTCACAAAAAAATTTATTTTAGCCTCAGTTCTTTCATTTTCACATGGGCAACAGGATAAAGTGGATCCCAAAATTTGTTGGGCAATTTATCCTGAGTACACAGATACCTCATATGTGGTCATAAACCACTGCTTGGGCACACAGCAGGGCCCAAAAGGAAGGAGCACCATTTGACTTTTTGAATGGAAAATTAGCTCCAATCGTTAGCGGACACCATGAGTGTTTGGAGAGCCCCTGTGTGCTTAAACAATGAAAAACAACCACATGTGACACCATTTTGGAAACTAGACCCCTTATGGAACTTATCTAGATGTGTTGTAAGCACTCTGAAACCCCAAGTGCTTCACAGAAGTTTATAACGCAAAGCAGTGAAAATAAAAAAATCATTTTTTTCCTCAAAAATGATTTTTTAGTCCGCTATTTTTTATTTTCACAAGGGTAACAGTAGAAATTGGACCACAAAAGCTGTTGTACAATTTGTCCTGAGTACAATACCCCATATGTGGGGGGGAAACCACTGTTTTGGCGCATGGGAGAGCTCAGAAGGGAAGGAGCGCCATTTTGGAATGCAGACTTGATGTAATGTTCTGTGGGCGTCATGTTGCGTTTGCAGAGCTCCTGATGTGCCTAAACAGTAGATACCCCCCACAAGTGACCCCATTTTGGAAACTAGACCCCCCAAATAGCTTATTTAGATGTGTAGTGAGCACTTTGAACCCCCAAGTGCTTCACAGAAGTTTATAAACGCAGAGCAGTGAAAATAACTAAATCATTTTTGTTCCTCAAAAATCATTTTTTAGCCCGCTATTTTTTATTTTACCAAGGGTAACAGGATAAATTGGACCCAAAAAGTTGTTGTCCAGTTTTTCCTGAGTACACTGGTGCCCCATATGAGGGGGAACCACTGTTTGGGTGCACGGCAGGGCTCCGAAGTGAAGGAGCGCCATTTGACTTTTTTAATGGAAAATTAGCTCCAATCCTTAGCGGACACCATGTCGTGTTTGGAGAGCCCCTGTGTGCCTAAACTTTCGAGCTCCCCACAAATGACCCCACTTTGGAAACTAGACCCCCTAAGGAACTTATCTAGATGCACAGTGAGCACTTTGACCCCCCAGGTGCTTCACAGAAGTTTATAACGCAGAGCCGTGAAAATAAAAAATCATTTTTTTTCTCAAAAAATGATTTTTTTAGCCCCCAATTTTTTTATTTTCCCAAGGGTAACAGGAGAAATTAGACCACAAAAGTTGTTGTCCAGTTTGTCCTGAGTACGCTGATATCCCATATGTTGGAGAAAACTACTGTATGGGCACACGTCAGGGCTCGGAAGGGAAGTAATGACGTTTTGAAATGCCGACTTGATGGAATGGTCTGCAGGCATCATGTTATGTTTTGCAGAGCCCTGATGTGCCTAAACTGTGGAAACCCCCCAAGTGACCCCATTTTGGAAACTAGACCCCACAAGGAACTTATCTAGATGTGTAGTGAGCACTTTGAACCCCCAAAGTGCTTCACAGAAGTTTATAACCCAGAGCCATGAAAATAAAAAATCATTTTTTTCCCTCAAAAAATGATTTCATAGCCTACAATTTTTATTTTCATAAGGGTGACAAAAGTTGTTGTCCTGTTTGTCCTGAGTACGCTTGTACCCCATATGTGCGGGGGAACCACTGTTTGGGCACACGTCGGGGCTCGGAAAGGAAGTAGTGACATTTTGTAATACCGACTTGATGGAATGGTCTGCGGGCGTCATTTTACGTTTGCAGAGCCCATGATGTGCCTAAACAGTAGAAACCCCCCAATTGACCCCAATTTGGAAAATCGATCCCCAAGGAACTCCTCTAGATGTGTGGTGAGCACTTTGAATCTCCAAGTTCTTCACAGAAGTTTATAACGCAGAGCCGTGAAAATAAAAAATAATTTTCTTTCCACAAACATGATCTTTTAGTCCTCAATTTTTTTTCCCTAGGGTAACAGTAGAAATTAGACCCCAAAAGTTGTTGTGCAATTTTTCCTGAGTACGCTGATACCCCATATGTGGGGGTAAAACCACTGTTTGGGCACACGTCGGGGCTCGGAATAAAGGGAGCACTGTTTGACTTTTTGAACGCAAAATTTGCAGGAATCAATGGTGGCGCTATGTCGCGTTTGGAGACCCCCTGATGTGCCTAAATAGTGGAAACCCCTCAATTCTAACTCCAACCCTAACCCCAACACACCCCTAACCACAACCCTAACCCCTACACACCCCTAACCCTAATCCAAACCCTAACCATAATCCTAACCCCAACACACCCTAACCATAATCCCAACTCTAACCATAACCCTAACCACAAGCCTAACCCCAACCCTAACTCTAATTCCAACCCTAATTTTAACCATAACCCTAATTCCAACCCTAACCCAAATTCCAACCCTAACCCTAATTCTAACCATAACCCAAATTCTAACCCTAGGTTCACATTACGTTTTACCAGCCCGTTCAACACATAGCGCTGACGGGCTGGTAACGGTATAGCATAACGCGATCGCGTTAAGCTATACCCATTAGCGCAGAGGAATCAGCAGATGATTCATCTGCGCTAGCGGTGACGGAGCCCAGACGCTGCAGCCCGCGTTCGAGCTCCGTCACTGAATGACGGCACTTCACGAACGCATGCCGCTTTACGGCCATTGCAGCATCGGCCATGGCTGGATTGTAATATTTCACCAAATTTCATTGGTGAAATATTACAAATCGGTCTGATTGGCTGTTTCACTTTTAACAGCCAATCAGAGCGATCGTAATCACGTGGGGGTTAAACCACCCCCACTGTGGTGATGCACAAAGGGTCTTGTGCCTGCGGGTCGGGTGACCTTTCAGTAACCCCGGTCACCTGACCCGCAGGAACATGATTTATAGCATGACGCCTACGTTGGCGTCATGGGTCGGGATGCCACTGGTTTTCATGATGCCAACGTAGGCGTCATGGGTCGGGAAGGGTTAATATCGTCCTGCACCCGGCTAACCTTGTGGTTGGACCTTTTCTTGAAGTACACAGTCCCTGCTTGCAGTGCCCTGCCTGCCGGACTCCGTCCTCCTGGCCCGGTTACTTATCAGCACTGTGGTGCTCCTGGGACCTATAGTCCTCCAGGAACTCCGGTGTTCTCCTAATGGGTCATGGGGATCCCTATAGGCTCGGACCCCGGTGTCCGGTAATTACTTGTTTAGGTGAGCTGGTAAGGCTCCTCTGCCCCTTTTACTACTTCTTCCACTTGCCTTCGGCATACTCGGGCCCTCACACGATTACACACACTGGCAGTTGGTGGGCTGCCTCTTCTGCCGCTCTCCGAGCGTCGGCATGCTCCTAGCTCTTTACTGAACTGAGCTTAACTCACTCTGCTGCAGACTCAGCTCTGCTCTGCACTGCACACTGCACTCAGCAGAACTCACTCACTGAACTGAACTGCTCTGCAATCTCTCAAATCTCAAATCTGAACTCTCTTCCTATCTTCACCCTCCGAGTCCTTTTATTTGCCTATCAGGCTCCCTCTGGTGGTCTTAGGGGAAGGGTGAAGGTGTGTGGATGCATTAGGACCTCTAGTGGATAACTCTTTTAGTGCACCCTTCCAGGAGCTCAGCTGGAGCTCCACAGTAGTTTATGCCATTTTTCAAAGTCGAACTCGGCTTTATGCAAAGTTGTCTTAAAGTTTGCTTCACAAAAATTAAATACTTTGGCAGTGATTTTTATTCCTAGATAGGTAAGAGAATCTGAACACCACTTAAAGGGAAATGAAGCTGCCAAACTCTCTACACCTCACTTGGTTGGATTGAGATATTGAGAATCTCAGATTTGTGGGTATTAATTTTGAAATTGCTCTGACGACCAAATCTATGTAATTCTGAGAAAATATTTGGGAGACTTATAGTTGGGGAAGTGACATACAATAGGACATCATCTGCAAAAAATGCTACTTTGTGCTCTTCTGATTGGGCTTTTATGCCTCGAATGGAGGGATTATTCTGTATCGTGGTTGCTAGATGTTCCATAGTGAGTATTATAAAGCAAGGGTGAAAGACGACAGCCTTGCCTCGTGCCGTTCCTAATTAAAAATGTGTTTGAAAGTGCGCCATTAATTTTAACTTGAGCACTGGGAGATGAGTACAGGGCACAAATTCTACGGAGCATACTTTCTTTTAAGCCAATTCCTTCTAGCATTTGAAATATAAAATCCCAGTGCACCCTGTCGAAAGCCTTTTCTGCGTCAATCGACAGAATGCACATGGGTTCCTCTTTCTTGACCGCCCCATCAATCAAAGAAATAGTTTGTATGGTGGTTTTTCATTTTTTTTTAATGTTTGGAGCAATATATGGGGAGCATTAAACACTGGAGAATTATATATGGGGCCCATCATACACTTGAGCATCATAGATAAGGCCCATTAGAAACTGTAGCATTATATATGGGGCTCATCATACACTGTAGCATTATAAATGTGGCCCATCATATACTGTAGCTTCTTCCATGGGGCCCATCATATACTGGAGCATCATATGGGGCCCATCATACACTGTAGCATTATAAATGGGGCCCATCATACACTGGAGCATCTGCTATGGGGCCCCTCATATACTGGAGCATCATATGGGGCCCATCATACACGGTGCAGGTTCTACCACGAGCCGTAGTGGGCCAAATGGAAGAGGTGTTCGTGGTGCACACAGCCGAAGTGGCGTTGGAGACAGGATTTCGTGACCATGTTGTGGACTGATTTCTTGAGTAACGCTCACACTGAATACTGAATCGATTGCAACAGACAGGAGACAGCAGTTGTCAACTATGGTTCAAAATTACCTCTCCTCCCCTATCGATGTTCTCCCTCACAGTCCATTCCTCTTTGACTACTGGGCCTGTAAACTGGACAACTGGCCTGAATTGGCCCAATATGCTTTACAGGAGCTCGCTTGCCCTGCTGATAGTGTGCTATCAGAAAGACTCTTCAGTGCAGCTGGATTAATCCTGACAGAAAGAAGGACCCGGCTGTCGACCCAAAACGTTGATGATCTCATCTTCATAAAAATGAACCATGCCTGGGTTTCAAAACATTTTGTACCACCTTCCCCTGATGACACATAGGTTGCTAGCATAATGGCTCGCTTTGTCCTCCTCTTCCTCCGACTTCTCCAATTCCTCCATTTCCAGCTGCTGAACATCCAGCCTACACCTCAACATATGCCAGTTTTTCCACCTCCCTAACTGGGCTGCCCCTCCCCCCCCAGGGCCAGCGTCAGCACCTGGCACACCCACGCAATTGCCGATTCCCTGAGCAGGGGGGAGCCCACTCGTGGGCGACAGCACTGGCATAGGGCCCCTCATAATACGCAAAAGTGTCTCTGACGGTGGGGGGCCCACTCGCTGTCAGACACATCGGCGTACTATGAGGGGCCCTGTGCCAGTGCGTCGCCCACGAGTGGGCCCACCTGCTTGCTCGGGGCCCCAGTACTTGCAATACTTACCTCTTCCTGCTCCACCGCTGTACGTCTTCCGCGTTTCCTGACAGCGACATTCAGGTCAGAGAGCGCGATGACGTCACGCCTGTACGCCCTCTGCCTGAACAGTCCAAGTGCAGAGAGCTGGAAGATGGCGACGCTGAGGAGTCCAGAGTAGAGCAGTGCCTAGGGAGGAGAGGTATTTCATTTTTTTTAATGTTTGGAGCAATATATGGGGAGCATTATACACTGGAGAATTATAAATGGGGCCCATCATACACTTGAGCATCACAGATAGGGCCCATTATACACTGGAGCATTCTAAATGGGGCACATCAGACACTGGAGCAGCATATACGGGGCCCATTATACAGTCATGGCCAAAAGTTTTGAGAATGACACAAATATTATATTTTCACATGATCTGCTGGCCTCTGGTTTTTATGTGTGTTTGACAGATGTTTTTATCACAGACAGAAATATAATTGCAAACATATGAGTACCAAAAGCTTATATTGACAGTTAGAATGAGTTAATGCAGCGAGTCAATATTTGCAGTGTTGACCTTCTTCTTCAGGACCTCTGCAATTCTCCCTGGCATGCTCTCAATCAACTTCTGGACCAAATCCTGACTGATAGCAGTCCATTCTTGCACAATCAATGCTTTCATTTTGTCAGAATTTTTAGGTTTTTGTTTGTCCACCCGTCTCTTGATGATTGACCACAAGTTCTCAATGGGATTAAGATCTGGGGAGTTTCCAGGCCATGGACCCAAAATCTCTATGTTTTGTTCCCTGAGCCATTTAGTTATCACCTTTGCTTTATGGCAAGGTGCTCCATCGTGCTGGAAAAGGCATTGTTGATCGCCAAACTGCTCTTGGAGGGTTGGGAGAAGTTGCTCTTGGAGGACATTCTGGTACCATTCTTTATTCATGGCTGTGTTTTTAGACAAGACTGTGAGAGAGCCGATTCCCTTGGCTGAGAAGCAACCCCACACATGAATGGTTTCAGGATGCTTAACAGTTGGCATGAGACAAGACTGGTGGTAGCGCTCACCTTGTCTTCTCCGAATGAGGCGTTTTCCTGATGTCCCAAACAATCAAAAAGGGGATTCATCAGAGAAAATAACTTTATCCTAGTCCTCAGCAGTCCACTGCCTGTACCTTTTGCAGAATATCAGTTTGTCCATGATGTTTTTTCTGGAGAGAAGTGGCTTCTTTGCTGCCCTCCTTGAGACCAGGCCTTGCTCCAAGAGTCTCCGTCTCACAGTGCGTGCAGATGCACTCACACCTGCCTGCTGCCATTCCTGAGCAAGCTCTGCACTGCTGGTAGCCCGATCCCGCAGCTGAAACACTTTTAAGAGACGGTCCTGGCGCTTGCTGGTCTTTCTTGGGCGCCCTGGAGCCTTTTTGGCAACAATGGAACCTCTCTCCTTGAAGTTCTTGATGATGCGATAGATTGTTGACTGAGGTGCAATCTTTCTAGCTGCGATACTCTTCCCTGTTAGGCCATTTTTGTGCATTGCAATGATGACTGCACGTGTTTCTTTAGAGATAACCATGGTTAACAGAAGAGAAACAATGATGCCAAGCACCAGCCTCCTTTTAAAGTGTCCAGTGGTGTCATTCTTACTTAATCATGACAGATTGATCTCCAGCCATGTCCTCATCAACACCCACACCTGTGTTAATGGAGCAATCACTGAAAAGAGGTTAGCTGGTCCTTTTAAGGCAGGGCTGCAATGATGTTGAAATGTGTTTTGGGGGATAAAGTTCATTTTCTAGCCAAATATTGACTTTGCAAGTAATTGCTGTTGAGCTGATCACTCTTTATAACATTCTGGAGTATATGCAAATTGCCATTAGAAAAAGTGAAGCAGTAGACTTTGTAAAAATTAATATTTGTGTCATTCTCAAAACTTTTGTCCATGACTGTACACTGGAGCATTATTAATGGGGCCCATTATATATGGAGCATTATATTGGCCCATCATACACTGAAGCATCATCCATGGGGCCCATCATATACTGGAGTATTCTAAATGGGGCACATCAGACACTGGACAGCATCCATGGGGCCCATCCAATACTGGAGCATCATATGGGGTTCATTATTTATGGAGCATCATATAGGGTATGGAGCATCATATGGAGCACATATGGGGCCTATTCTGTATGGAGCATTATATGGAGCCCATTCTGTATGGAGCAATATATGGGGCCCATCATATACTGTATGGAGCTTTATATGCGACTCATTATACTGTATGGAGCAATATGTGGGGCTCATTCTACTCTATGGGGACCGTCCTATACTGTATGGCACATTATATGGGGACCATCATATACTGGAGCATTATGTGGCGCTCATCATATACTGTATGGACCATTATATGGGACCAATTATTCTGTGTGGAGCAGTATATGGGGCTCATTATTCTGTATGGCGCACTATGTGGTGGCCATAATACTGTATGGAGTAATATACTGTCCGGTTTTTGAGCTATTGTAGAATTTAAAATAGATATCAGTCATGTAATGTAAGAAGTGAAGTATTTGTCATTGTACTATACCTATATTTCTGTGCCGTATCGGAGCATCATTAATTGTAGTATGTGTTAAAGGGGCCCACTGAGACTCTTTCACCCGGGGCACACGAAAACCTGGAGCCAGCCCTACCCCCCACAACTTTAGCCAAATAATCCCCAGTTTTCAATGCATAATTATTATTATAAAGTAAATGAAGGTTGCCAAGCTTAAGTAATAAGAATTTATTTTAATTGGCATTGAAATGGGCACTGGAGGTGTGTTTACTGTCCTCCACTCCCTGCCGACTTTGCTTCCCCATTGACTTGCATTGGGTTTCGTGTCGGACCTTCGACTTTTTCCAATAGTCGGCCGATTTCGTTCGACTCGACTTTTGAGAAAGTCGGATTTCATGAAACCCGACTCGACCCTAAAAATGGCAAAGTCGCTCATCTCTACTGTCCACCCTTTATATCCAACACCTCACAGTCAGTGTTCCGAGCCAGCAGCCGCAGAACCTGTCGGGTGACGTCCTCTCTGCGTTCCCTTGCTCCTATATGGCTGTCTTTTCAGCGAAGATAACTGTGGCTGTGGCAGGAAGCACCTACAGGTGCCACTGCCTCGGCTTGCTAGCTGAGTCTTGAATTTCTTCTACTAGGCTTGGGGGCCGCTACCCCTACTCAGGGGCATACATAGAAATCATGGGACCCCATAGCAAAAGTCTGAATGGGGCCCCCCCCCAAAAAAAAAAACAAAACAGGTGCTCTTAACTCCACACACTCACACACCTGCAGTGCATGCAGGGCCCCCTCCACCCTCCACAGTGCGTACAGCCGGGTCCCCCTCCCTAAGGTGCAAAGTGCAGCCAGAGCCATTGTAAATGTAAAGTGCCAGCACAGTGAGGGGACACATTTAACAAAAAAAATCCACCCTCAACCAGGCTCACCGTCTTGTGTGTGCAGTGGCGTAGCAACTGTTTGTGGCGCCCGGGGCGGTTGAAAAATTTGCCGCCCCTTTGGTCATTGATAATCCGGAAGCATTCACCATTACAACCAAAAAATGGCTCAAAGTAAATACCTTTCACCTGTAAAAACAGCATGGCAAAAATACACACTGCAAAGCAGCAACACACAGTATGGACTTGTGTTTAAGATGTGCTTTATCCTCCTTGGACAAAAAGGACTTCTTTAGGCTTGGCTCACATTTATACAGTGCAGTCTGCTGGACAAATATGTCTGAATTGCAAAAAAAAATGGTATTTAGATGTATATGGAGGCGTACAAAAACCATAATGGGCAACATGTAGTGTAAAAAAATGTTCTTCTGACTATGTTTTGCCCTGATCAGGTTGTATTGTGGGAAAAAAACATAATTGACCAAAGGTACGTGTTTTTAATGTGGGGTGAAAAAAAGTTTATTCCTCTGGACACCTCCTCACAGAACTGATGCCAAAATGGAGTTGGATGGGACTGTTGACACCAGTAAAACTAGATGAAAAAAATGATTTTTTTAAAGTAAAAAAGAGACAAAGATGGAAGTACGATATGTATCAAATGTACTTGTTTAAATTTGTAGGTTGATGCAAGAAGTGTTGTGCCTAATCTGACAGCAGGTACAAGCAATGCCCATCATTCATGGCATCATATAAGACAGGTAGACGGATGTCATATCTTTGTATATGAAATGATTGGAATATGTAAACTATGCAAAGTTCCAACATGTGTACAAACTACAAGACACATTTTATCAGAGGTAAGGTGACACAGAAATGCCGCACACAATATCTTCCATAACATCTGCAGAACTTCCACTTTCAGGCACCTCATGAGCTCAGCACACCCCATGTAATTGCTGTCTCCCAGGTGCATGCCTCTGGGGTGAAGGAGCAGAATAAATTAGTAACATTTATTGGCTGCACCATGATTTCCAGGGCATTGCACATTCTTAGTATTGCATGACATGCATTGTTGCACACCTTGACAGTGAAGTTGGTGGTGGGACATAGACTGGACATGGTCTTACCTACAGCTAGGAAGCATCCTCCTGCCTGGTGATGGTACAGGGGTTAAATCACATGAAACCAGCTCTAATGGAGAAGCAATGTGAGGAGTACAAAAGGGTGGCTGGTCCCAGGAGGCAACTATGCGCCACAAGTGGTCAGGGCAGTGTCAGGGCGGCTCAATGCTCTGCAGTACTCCGGAGGACTGGCATAGCCATGCTCGGGCAGGCCTGGCTGCCTCCTCTAGCCCATGGCTCCTAGCTCCATCACAGGCTCCTTGTAATAACAGAGGCAGGAGATGAGAGGAATGCCGGAGAAGTGCACAGGCAGGCTGAGATCAGAAGCTCTGCCCTCCTGCTCCTCTCACACCCTCTCCCTGTCACTCTCGGAGGTGTCGGGCTGTGTGCAGAGTGCAGGCTGCTTCCTGCTAATCAGGCTGGGGTACTGACATGAGGTAAAGTGTCAGCGCTTCTCCCACAGAGGAGAGGAATTGCTGCTGCTGCCGTGCCACCCCCAGCCAACTGCTGACTAGGGCCCCCTCACGCATCCAGGCCCCCTCACCCATCCAGGCCCCCTCACCTGTCCGGGCCCCATAGCAGCTGCGTGGTCTGCTACTATTGACGGTACGCCACTGCCCCTACTGCAACCTGATCCCTCCACTATTGGATAGGGCCCCACGGATGGACTACTCACTATCCGTGCCCCTAGGCACACCCTTTGGCTGTGCATAAAAGAGTTTTTTAAATACCTGAAATACTAATTTGATTTTCTAAACACATTGTTCTGAAATAATATTTTCTTCCTCCCACCTTATATTTTAGATATCTAACTGTCAAGATCCAGACCGGGTTTTGAGTCCTGTCTTTCCCTTTTCTCGGTCTGGTCATGTCAGGGGTTAACTTTCTCAGCCTCAGTCTGGTTTCAGGTTTGCTGTTAATCTTTGCTGTATCCTGCAGGCTGTGTCAGTTATAGTTTCTGTTTACAGCGTTTGTAGCTGACTCCGTTTGCCCTGATTTGTCCTGTTACTTGCTGACTGAACCAGTGTCTGTTTATCCCTGCTTCCGTCCCATCTCTGTGTTCCCCTTTCGTTTATTGACTCCCTGGTTTTGAAGTGGCTTGGACCCTGACCTGCTGTTCTGTGTTTTGTCTTTGGCATCTTTGGCATCTCCGCTCCTAACCGGTACTGACCCATTTGGCTTGTTTTTGACTCTATGCTTGTCTATTCCTTTTGTACTGCGCTACAAACTAATATCGACCCGGCTTGTTGACTATTCTGCTGCCACCTGGCGATGGTCTCGCTGCTGCGTTGCAGGTCAGCTCTTGCAGTCCTCCCTCCACTCTATTGCTATCTAGTGGAGCTTGCATCTACCTGCATTGCAGCAGCATGACATTATAACTGACCACAGACAGTTTTTTTCTTTGTTCCGCTCCTTATGGATCCGCTGCACACTCTTGCAAGTCAGATATCAAAATCTGACCCAAATTATGCAGGATTTGTCAGTGGAGCATAGGGCTCTTGCGTCTTCTCATAAGCAACTGCAGAGGGAGCTTTCTGAGATGGTTAAATCTTTTGAGAGCCTATCTCTGGGATTCTGGAAGGCTTCTTATAGCCTCATTGTGGAGCCATTCCCTGTCGCTTATACTTTGACCCTTGGCCGAGTGTGTGTGACCCTGTGCTTTGTGCTTGTGCTACTTTATGCTTGCTTGGTTTTGACTTGGTTCTGTTCCCGTTATGAGTTCTGCCTGTCCCTCCTGTACTACGTTGATATCTTCGTGTATGACTCCTGGCCTTCGTTCTGACAATTCTCTGCTTATCCATCTTGTACTGCGCTGCTATCTCCGTGTATGACTCCTGGCCTTTGTTCTGACTATTCTCTGCTCGCCCCTCCTGTACCATGCCGTCCTCTCCGTGTATGACCCCCATTTGTCTGACCTGAGTTTCCCTCTTCACTACTCCGGGGTCCCTGTAGCATCCTGCACTCATCTCCATCAGCAGGATGCTAAGCCCCACCCTCCATTGTCACATAATCACAGGTCCTTTCGCTTTCTGCTACCTTCAGCGTCTTCTCTCACCATGCTGCTCAGGTCCCGTCTGCCTGAGCTTCCCCTGCAGCATCTGACCCCAGGCCCTTCCACAGTGTGGGTGAGTCACCCTGCACAGCCATGGCAGTTCGCCGGCGCTGACAGGATCATGATAGGCACCCATGCAGGACCTGCGTTCGAGTGGAGTAAAAGAGAAGAAGAATCCTTCACTCGGTTGAAGATGGCTCTTACAGGAGACGAACTCCTGTCCTACCCCATCTATGGCCAACCCTTTATACTCTATACGAACTATTTCTTCTGTGCTGTCCTACCTGGCCAGGTGTATCCAAAATTGCTTCCAGGCTGCCCGGCTCTCCATCACAATCTGTTACCAGTGCCCTGGTCTGTACTATCAACCATCAAGTAAAGGAAAAGAAAACTATAGTCCTTGTGTCCTCCAGTGATCTCTTGCACCCTGAGTCCTGCACCACAAGATACACGAAACCTAACATAAACAGAACTGGCAGCTCTGTGGCCCCGCTACACCTTTGGGGCTCAGAACCATCCTAACTGCGTCACCATCAGCCCCAGCGGTCTCCTTTAACAGGGTCGGCCATCTGTTGCCGAACACCACAGGTGACGTCACGTTAAATCCCATATACATATTCCCCATTTACCGCACAGTCAGGGCCATGGAGTCGGGTCGCGGCCCCGTGACTTCCCCAAAGAACTGTCTGACCCGATTCTGAGTAGCACACGGCCCTGGTGGGCGTGTCACATCCAGTTCAGCATTTGTGGACTGTGGATCTTCCATGAACTTCATTGACTTTAGTCTGGTGTCCAAGTTAAAGTTAGGGACAGTTAGGCTAGAGACTCCCATCCATATCATTGCCATTGATAAGACACTGTTGTGTCAAAATGTTATTAATTTTGTCTCTGAGGAGTTCCTCCTCATGGTGGGTTCCTTGCACCAGGAACAAATTTCATGTTATGTTCTTCTTGAGGGACTGGTATTGGGGTTCCCCTGGTTACAGATGCATAATCCTGTTATAGACTGGGGATCTCTTGAGATTGTTAAATGGGGTCCTGATTGTTCCAATGGGTGTCTCTCTACTGTTTTTGTCTCTGCCATTAATCTGGAGGGTATTCCAGAGTACCTGAAGGACTTTGGGGACGTGTTCTCTGAAAAAGAGGCTTAGGTCTTGCCACCACATCGTCCTTATGATTGTACGTTTAATCTTATTCCGGGTTCTAAATTGCCCAAAGCCCATTTATATAATCTTCTGACCCGGAACATATCACTATGAAAAACTATATCTCTGATAGTCTATGCAAAGGTCACATTTAGAGATGAGCGACTTTGCCTCCGGGCATAAAATGGGCCCCATATGATGCTCCAGTATATGATGGGCCCCATGGATGATGCTCCAGTGTATGATGGGCCTATATAATGCTCCATATATAATGGGCCCCATATGATGCTCCAGTATGTGGTGGGCCCCATGAATGATGCTCCAGTGTATGATGGGCCTATATAATGCTCCATATACAATGGGCCCCATATGATGCTCCAGTGTATGATGGGCTCCATGGATGTTGCTCCAGTGTATGATGGGCCTATATAATGCTCCATATATAATGGGCCCCATATGATGCTACAGTATATGATGAGCCCCATGGATGATGCTCTGTATATAATGGGCCCTATATGATGCTCCAGTATATGATGGGCCCCATGGATGATGCTCCAGTGTATGATGGGCCTATATAATGCTCCATATATAATGGGCCCTATATGATGCTCCAGTGTATGATGGGCCCCATTTATAATGCTCCAGTGTATGATGTGCCCCATATATAATGCTCCAGTGTATAATGGGCCCTATCTATGATGCTCCAGTGTATGATGGGCCCCATATATAATTCTCCAGTGTATAATGCTCCCCATATATTGCTCCAAACGTTAAAAAAATAAAATACCTCTCCTCGCTGGGCACTGCTCTACTCTAGACTCCTCAGCGTCGCCATCTTTCATCTCTCTGCACTGTGACTGTTCAGGCAGAGGGCGCACAGATGTGACGTCATCGCGCTCTCTGACCTGAATGTCACTGTCAGGAAACGCGGAACACATCACAGCGGTGGAGCAGAGAGAGGTAAGTATTGCAAGTGCTGGGGCCCTGAGCGAGCAGGGGGGCTTATTCATGGGCGCCGGCACTGGCACAGGGCCCCTCATAGTACGCCGGTGTCTCTGACGGCGAGTGGGCCCCCCTACCTGCTCAGGGCCCCGGCACTTGCCAAGGTGCGCCAGGTGCTGACGCCGGCCCTGGGGGGGTACAGCCCAGTTATGGAGGTGAAAAAACTGGCATATATTGAGGTGTAGGCTGGATGTTCAGCAGCTGCAAATGGAGGAATTGGAGAAGTCGGAGGAAGAGGAGGACAAAGCGAGCCATTTTGCTGTGTCATCAGTGGAAGGTGGCACAAAATCCTTTGAAACCCAGGCATGGTACATTTTAATGAAGGTGAGATCACCAACATTTTGGGTCGACAGCCGGGTCCTTCTTTCTGTCAGGATTGATCCAGCAGCACTGAAGACTCTTTCTGATAACACACTACCAGCAGGGCAAGAGAGCATATTGTGCCAATTCAGGCCAGGTGTCCAGTTTACAGGCCCAGTAGTTAAAGGGGAATGAACTGTGAGGGAGAACATCGATAGGGGAGGAGAGGTAATTTTGAACCATAGTTGACAACTGCTGTCTCCTGTCTGTTGCAATCCATTCAGTATTACCAGTCGTGTGAGCGTTACTCGAGAAATCAGTCCACAACATGGTCATGAAACCCCTGTCTCCAACGCCACTTCGGCTGTGTGCACCACGAACACCTCTTCCATGTTGCCCAGTACGGCTTGTAGTAGAACCTGCACCGCTGCTGTGTGCTGGGAATGCCTCTAACAAACCGTTTACCAGAGTTCCTTTTTGTTCGCCAATATTAGCTCTAGGTTCTCCTGTGGCATGATGTTCTGTAATTTGCCTTTATAGCGTGGATCGAGGATGCTGGCCAACCAGTAGGCATCATCCTTCATAATTTTGGCAATGCGGGGGTCCCTTTTTAGGATCCGCAAGACATAATCACACATGTGGGCCAATGTTCCAGGTGTCAATGATGCACTGCCAGTGGTGGGTGAAGGAGCACTTTCTGCCAAATCCACATCCCGCCAGTCACGCACAAACCCTGTACCTGACCTTGGCAAGCCAACAATATCTCTTGCCCCTGAGAAGCTTCCTCCTCCCCAAAATAATCATCCCCCTCATCCTCCTCCTCTTCTTCTTCTTTCTCCACCTCATACAGGACAGTTTCCTGAGTAGACAATGGCTGACTGTCATCAAGGCTTCCCTCCTCCTCTTCCTCCTCCGCTGCAGACACCTGATCCTTAATGTGCGTCAAACTTTGCATGAGCAGACGCATAAGTGGGATGCTGATGCTTATGATGGCATTGTCTGCTCGTACCAGCCATGTGCATTTCTCAAAACACTAAAGGACTTTACAGAGGTCTTTCAGCTTTGACCACTGCATGCCCGACAACTCGATGTCTGCCCTCAAACTGCCTGCCCGTGTATCCTCCCACAAATGCATTACAGCCTGCCTCTGTTCGCACAGCTTCTCAACCATGTGCATGGTGGAGTTCCACCTTGTTGCAACGTCTGTGATTAGGAGGTGCTTGGGGAGGTGGAGCGATCGCTGCAGCCTCTGCATACGACTGGAGTCTACAGGCGAGCGACGGATGTGCGAGCACAGTCTTCGCACCTTAAGGAGCAGTGCTGGTAACTCCGGATAATTATTTATGAAGCATTGCACCACCAGGTTCAAGGAGTGAGCCAGGCAAGGTATGTGTCTGAATTTTGCCAGGGCTATGGCCGCCACAAAATTACGGCTTTTATCAAGATGTAGACTGCCCAGCCTTGACTCAGTTTCTCGCTGCAAGTAGTCGGCCAGTGCCTCCGCGTTGTGTCTGTTGTCGCCCAAAGACATCATCTTTAAAACAGCCTGCTGTCGCTTACCGCTAGCTGTTCGATAGTGGGACACCTCGTGTGCAACACTGGCAACTGCGGATGGAGTGCTCGTGTGACTGCGCTCTGTCGACGATCTTTCGCTTCTGGAGGAGGAGGGTTGAACGCCTACAGCCAACTGTTGCCTATACCGTGGGCTAGGCAGCAATGTCCCACCGCCGCTGTCCTCTGTGGACCCTGCATCCACCACATTAACCCAGTGGGCAGTGATGGACACATAACAGCCCTCGCCATGCCTACTGGCCCATGCATCTGTTGTGAGGTGCACCTTTCCACTCACTGATTGTTTGAGTGCATGGACAATGCGGTCTTTCACATGCAGGTGGAGGGCAGGGATGGCTTTTCTAGAAAAGAAGTGCTGACTGGGTAGGTCATAGCATGGGACAGCGAAGGCCATGAGGTCTCGGAACGCTGCGCTTCCAACCAAACGGAAGGGCATCATCTCTAAAGAGATCAGTTTGGCAATGTAGGCGTTCAAAGCCAGTGTACGCGAATGAGAGGATGAGTACTTTCTAGTCCTACTCAGAGTGTCTGCTAGTGTGAGCTGGACTTGAGAGCTGCATATGGGGAACTAGCGGTGGACATGCCGGACTGAGAGGGGGTTGGTGATGGTGGTGGTGGTATGGCCTAGATTCAGTCTTTCGTTGCAAAAACATTGTGATTCCCTGACTGCTTTGGCCTTGCGATGACACCTCAACATTTCTTGCTGGAGGTGTGCTAACCGGTGGGCTTACAGTGGGGGAAGCGATGTCGCGATGCGGGCTACCTTTAGTCGGAGCAGGTGCACATGTGTTACCTGAGGTTTTGTAGTCCGTCCACGGTTGCAAGTACATGGTGTTTAAATGTCTAAGCATGCAACTGGTATTCAATTTTCGGAGATTTTTCCCTTGGCTAAAGGTCTTTCCGCACTTCTTACAGATAACCTTTGCCTCATCAATAGGATTTTGGTCAAAAAAGTGCCACACTGCACTCTTCCTACTATGGGATAAATTTTCAGGGCTTGCACGCTGTGCTAATTTGACCATCTGGCCAAGCTGTCCTGCAACTCTTTTTGTTTTTTTTAACACGTATTTGGACTGCTATGGGCCTGCCAGATAACCGCAGCTGCGATGTCGATGCCTGCTGCGGATCCTCCTCCTCTTCTGAGCTATTGCTAGGGGCTACTGTCATGGAAATATATATGTCTTCCATATATATTCAAAGTATATTCACATATATGTATTCACAGTTCACAGTTAGATAGATCTCACTTGCTAACAAACCTTGTGCTCACATATTTCTAGGCCAGATATAATCAGTCGTTTTAAAGAAATCTGGCCTCCATAAGACCTTCGTAAAGGAACAAATGCATGAAGTACAAAATGTCCTATTAGATATCTGTTGTTTACATTATAGTTATGCAAGGCAACTAGGTCACAAGAATATAAAACAATAATTCTGCAACTTCAGCTCTTTTAATCATGATTATCATAATTATCATATTTACACTAGAACAGCCAATAATCTAGCAGCTTTTAATTGTATGTTAATTGACTAACCAGCCCCTTTTTGTAAATGTATAAAAACTTGAAACAATAATAAATGTATGTCTTTGACGAACTGTTATACTGACACTTTCGTGTGGACAGTCCTCATTTCGTTCTGAGCGCTCAAAAAGACATTATATAGAGATTTGGACATGGCAAGCAGCAAACACAGGATATTTTTATCCTAATTAAATTTCCATATCAGTTGGCGCCCAACGTGGGGCATTGGACGAAACGCACGAGGACTCGGCCGACCGGAGAGACGGGGGTGTTGGCCCTGGCCTTGGCACACGGGACGGAGACTGCAGCTCCATCAGTAAGGTAAGAAAACTTTGTCATCTTACCTGAATGTTCCCTGTGCCTAGTCCTAGCCTACACTTCCAGCCGGTCGGACGTGGTCATCACCGCATTCCCAGGTTGTGTAAAAAGTCCATACCCTTATCCAAAAGCCCTGGGATATAAGCCGAGTTGGTTGCTGCTGTGCTGTGTATGTTTCATGTTTTATGTGAACCGGGAGAAAGTTGGAACGGTGACTGTGTTTTTGCTTGCTGATCTCTGGGGCTGTATAGCAAAAGACAATTGCTGCATAAGTTCCCGCAGTAAACTTTCACGCACCGGGAGGCCATCCCAGTCAAATCAGACGTGGAGGGCGGGAGCTTTGTTTTGGATAAGTCCACGCAGATATTCTTCACACATTGGAGGGAGGTTATCCCAAAAAATCCAGTTGTGGAAGCGAGGGCTTTGTTCGGTTAAGTTTCTGCAGTAAACTTTCACGCACTGGGAGGCCATCCCAGTCAAATCAGACGTGAAGGGCAGAAGCTTTGTTTTGGATAAGTTCTCACAATAATTGTCCACGCACCGGGAGGCCATCCCAGTCAAATCAGACGTGGATAGTGAGAATTTTGATGAAGGCTATTGCAGATTACTGTGACCGGCGCACCGGCCAGGGCTACGGTACAGAGCGATAGAACCTTGAGCTTCGCCGCGCTCAGTGCAATTGGTGAGTTATCAGTTACCAGAGCAGCTTGTATGTGTCACAGATCATCAAAAGAGGGATTCGTATTCTCCCGGGTGTCTGTCTCATTGTCTGTATCAGGTACTGTCGCTTTAAATCACATCTCCGTGCGCTCTGTCAGTAACTCATTCAGAGCAGTGTGCTGGCTGCAGCAGCGAGAAAACCCCTTTGACCCCCCTCCTCTGCTAATCACGTTATCAGGCATTCTGTTTCTTGGCTTTGATTTTTATTTTTTTTAAGCTAGTTTTTTGGCTACAGGTTTTAATGTGAAAATTCTCAGGCATTCAGACTGAACTATATTCATTTTTTGCTATTCTGAGGAATAATAATTTTTTTTTTTTTTTTTTTGATACGTGATTTCAGTGGCTATAGAGACAGCAAGCAGAGATATAAGGAAGGGAGGGGGGAAGCAGCCAGCTGACATTCCAGAGATTTTTAATTAGCTGTTTTAGTAACAAGGGTTGTTTTTCAGAGTTTTATGATTAATACGGTTTTTCTTTTCTCCCCTTTTTGGTGAATTTATTTTTTTTATGTTTACTTTTTCTAGAGTTTTTTACTAAATCTAACTTTTTGTTTTTTAAAAAAAAAATTTTTCTTTTAAGTACATTTTTAAATGATTTTGGAGAGATTTTTTTTTTTCTCTAAGCAATTTATTTTAGAGCTTTATTTCTCCAGCCATTTTTTTTTTCTACAAGCTTGCCTTAGAACAAGGTCACATAGATAAGGAGAACTACAGGCTGTGGGAGAGAGCAGACACAAACTACGCAGTGGTCTGAGTAGCCCCTCCCGTGGGGCATTCGGCGAGGAAATAATAATTTTTTTTTTTTTTTTTTAAAAATGGGGAACAAGATGGGCAAGCAGGAGAGTCTTATGCTCCCTGGAGAGAAAACTGCCCCCCAGCTGGTAGCTGAACAAGAAGGAGTAAAGTATGTAAAAAATTACAGACAGCTCATGAAAGTGTGTGAAATCCATAAGAAGGGCAGACTCCAAGCTGCGGAATGGCAGGATGTATTGAAAAATAGAAAAGGGAAGCTAGTAGATTCAAAATTGCTGACTGATGCAAATGCATGGTACAAAGTGGCAGTAAACTTGCATCGTTTAGGAAGTCCAGAAAGATATGTGAACAAGCCAGGATATGATTTTTATGTGTACAAGATAGAGAAAGATGCTAAGCCATCACCACCCCCATTTGGTGAAGGGAAATATTGGACATGTTCAGTCTGTTCTCAACAGAATCCATGGTACAGGGACACTTGTGTAGCATGCGGTGCCCCCCACCTCTCCCTAGTCATTATATCAGGAGAAGAAAGTGCAAATCTCCCTACACAAAACGCTACATGTAGCCCCCAGACACAACAGTCCACTGCTAGAGCTTCACAGGGAGTGGTATAGCTACAGGGCTGCTAGCATGGAACCATGACACTGATCCACCGCAGCCTCAGCAAGGAAGTGGGAAATCCCATGCAGCAAGACAACTTTAAAGCCCAAATCTCACCCAGTGTATGCACCAAGTACACCATGTCACTTCTTATCTGATGAAGATGAAGATGCAACGTCACACATGCTGCCCAATACTAGGGAAGAAAACACACAAGCACCAATAGAGCAGGGACAGGTAGAGGCACCATCCTATGAGCCCTTCATCCCAAGCCAGGTGATCAGTATGCTGCCAGACCCAGGGATACACCCCATGCTATTTTGCCAAAAAATGCAGCAGATCCAGCAAACGTATACAGCAGCCTGGATTGATCTCTGGACCGAAATGGAAATAAAAGCAGGTGATGCATTCTGGTCAATTATGAGAGAACACTTCAAGCATCCAGCAGAGTTAGATGCGTATGCCTGGGAGACAGGACCAAAGCTAATTGAGCAACTCAGAGAATGGGCCAAAAGCAGACTGACAGGACAAACTCTCAGCCTACATGTCACGAGTCAAGACAAGACAGAGTCTGTGGAGAAGTTCCATGACAGAGTAATGCAAGTGTTTCAAGAGTTGGGCCTCATTACCCATGATCAGACACACAGACGGATGTTGGCACAGGCTTTTGTGCATGGACTGAGAGAACCAATCAGGAAACCACTGGTAGCAGCCAGGCCTGAGTACACGTCAATAGCAATGGACACCCTGCTCACAGTAGCAAAAAGGATTGAGTCCCGCCGGGACAGAAGGAATGTCAAGTGTTACAACTGTGGCAAGCTTGGCCATTACCGGAACCGCTGCAGAGAACCCCTACGACCCACCACTTTGTCTAGAGAAGCAAGCCAAGGAAGAAACACAGAAAGCAGTGAAGAACCCCGTCCATAGGACAAGAGCACACCAAGTCCACAAGGAACCCCACCAGTGGGACCAATATCCTGAGAGTGGATGGCGTAGTCATATCTTTTCTTGTGGAACTCCGCAACCTCACCTACCTATCAGAATCTTCTGCTTCCTGCATGGGAATTGATGGTCAAGTCAGATATTTCCAGATTATGAAGCCCCTGAGCGTGTGGACTCAGCCAGAACACTCCATCATGTCCCAGTTTGTTGTGTAAAAAACCTGCACCCTCAACCTATTGGGAGTGGACCTACTGCAGAAGCTGAAAGCGACCAGAGTGTTCCAGGAAGATGGGACCATGACACTTTCTTCACCCCTGACCCAAGAAGAAACAGGAACCTCAAACAACCACACTGCAGACCTATCACTGGAGGTGCTGGACATAGTACCAGAAAAGCCACTCCATCACCCAGAGTCAAGATGTCTCTGACCAACTGAAGGTCTAAGTGAACTCGCCTAAGAAGACGGCCTGAGAACTTTGACATTGGCCAGGATATTCAACTCAAGAAGGACTCTACTCGCTTCATGGAATGGCAACACCTCATCCAGCTCTAACGCCAGAGGTTCATCTTTTGCAAGCACCAGGAGGTGCCCCCTGCAATCAACCAGTTCACCCAGGCCCTAGACCGGAAAAAGGCCACTCAGCTCTTCAAACTTGTGCACAAATATTGACCTGAGACCGAGCTGGAGAAAAAGAAACTACTGATGGCCCGTGCTGAGAAAAAAGCAGCCGTTTAAGGAGACGTCCCAACAAGAAGACCCCCTGTGACCAGAGCAGGTGCTAACACAGTGACTGTCTTGGTGGAGAACAAGAAAGCCAGCTGGTCGTCATCTCTCATGATGTGGATCCTAGTAGACGGCTTGTTTTCCCGCCAGCTCTGCACCAGCAGATGGGAGTCCCCTGCCGCATACTGAAGGACAAGGCCAAACTGGGCTGCCTCGCCCATCGGAATCAATCCCAGCTTTCCACAGTGAAGAAAAAGACTGTAAACCCCACTGAGTTCAGAATGGTGCAAGGCCTGGAGGCCGCGAAAGAGGCTACGGTATTTGAAACCCAACAGTGCTGAACCATCACACTCTGCTCTCAAGAGTCCCAGTCACCGCAACGGTATTCACGGTGATCAACCTGGCCAGTACCTTCTTCAGTGTTTCCCCTCCACCTGGAGGCCTGCTTTCACACACCAGTGCAGTGCATATGGACAATGTTGCCTCAAGGTGCTCAAAACAAGCCCTTTAAGTTTCACCAAGACAATGTCCTCCATCCTCGTCAACTGGATTGCAGAATATGCAAGAGTCACTCTTCTACAACACATGGATGACCTTCTATTTTGTGTGGTTGACATCAACACCTGCACAGTCTATTCCTTGTCTCTCCTACTCTACCTGGAAGAACAGCAACGCAAGGTCTGGAAGAACAAAGTCCAGTGATGCCAGAAGCAAGTTACATCCCTGGGACACTGTATTGCCCACAAGACGAAACACATGTCAAAAGACTGGAAGACCACTGTGGAGAAGATGGCTCCTCCAACAACTCCAAGAATGCTACAGGCCTTCCCTGGTCTAGTGTCGTATTGCAGAACCTGGATCCCTGATGCCTCAGTCCTAATGCAGCCTCTGTGCGCTTGCATCAACGCAACCCCGCTCCTTCTATCAGACGCAGCCTTCAACCCATTCAGGAGATTGGAAGAACTCCACAGTCTCAGCGCCAATACCAGGCCTACCTGACTATGAAAAGTCTTTCCGTCTACCTGATGGAAGAAAGAAGGTCATGCTACTGGAGTCCTGGCACGGATTCACGGGGGAAAACAGAGACTTTTAGGCTGCCTCTCAGCCCGCTTGGATCCAGTTGCAAGAAGAGCACCCTCCTGCCTGATGGCAGTATCTGCAGCACACACCCTCCTGGACAAGGTTGCTGACATCACTCTTGGACAGCCACTGGAAACTCTCACTCCACATGACATCTTGGCAATCTTCAATCAAGCTCAACCAACAGTAATCTCCCCACCGCCAGGCATCTTTGTGGCGCCTCTATTGCCTTTGTCTCATAATGTCACCGTCTCCAGACCTACAGTCCTCAGCCCGGCCACTCTACTCCCACTCCCAAGGGGGGATACTTGGATGGCTCCAGAAGAAGTTTCAACACAGAAAGTGCAGTGACCAGCAATCAAGAAATCCTGTGGTCCAGAAGTCTGTCACCTAGCCTGTCAGCCCAGGAAGCAGAATTGATAGCGCTGACGAAGGCCTGCCAGATGGCAGAAGGCAAGACTGCAAACATCTACACGGACTACAGGTACTCGCATGGCATAGCACACGACTTTGGACCCATCTGGGCTACAAGGGACTTCATCACAGCAAACGGGACAACCGTGAAGCATCATGGAGCCTTCAGGGACCTACTGGGTATACTCCAACTTCCAAAATGGTGGCAATTTGAAAAATCAAAGTGCATGGAAAACTGAAAACAGAAGAGGCATGAGGCAATAACATGGCGGACATGGCAGCCAAAGGAAGACAACATGGAGAAGTGGGAGAGGTCGTAGAGCCGGACGGCTACTACATGACGACTGAAGACAAGAAACCTGACAAAAAGACGTCCTGGGATCTGCTCAAGAAGTTACAAGACCAAGCTCCAAAAGGAAAAGAGCTGAATGCGAAAAAAGCAACACGTGAATAAGGAAGGCTATCAATAATAGACTTCAAACTCTGCCTACCACAAAGTATGCACCCTATGGTGGTCCAACGGGTAGATGGACTCACATCCACATATCAAAGACACAAATGAATGATCTGATTGGTGCTTACTGTTTCGCTTCAGGGATCTCCACCCTAACAGCCAAACTCACCAGCAGCTGTCTGACCTGCGGCAAATGCAAGCCTGGACGTATGGAAGAAAGACCCCCTCACCTCATCTGGAAAGACCACTTTACCAGCTTCAAAGGATCCAGATAGACCACATCCAGATATCGCCAAGTGAAGGATTCAAATACGCCGTTGTGGTCAAAAGAAGTATTTTCAAGATGAACAGAAGCCTTCCAAGTCAGCAAAGACTACTGCAAAGAAGCTACTTTCGGAAAATAGTGTGCAGATACGGGGTTCCAGAAATGATAGAAAGTGATCAGGGACCCGCATTCACAGCAAATCTGACACACAAGACCCGATTAGCAGTAGGGTCAGATTTAGGCCTACACACTCCTTACCACCCCCAGAGCAGCAGGAAGGTAGAAAAACTGAACGAAACACTTAAGAATAGAATGCTGAAAAAATTGCCCAAGAGACACGCAAACCATGGCATGACACACTCCCTATTGCACTGTTTAGCATAAGGCACACTCCCAGAGACCCAGAAAAGCTGTTTCGTGCCTGCATCTTCTGCTAACAGATAAGAC
>JARQOD010003916.1:0-59874 GCA_033576555.1 Oophaga sylvatica | reverse complement strand
GTGAACTTGGGTGGCACCCTTTTGAGGTGAGGGTCTGGTGCCGCCAGGGCTTCCTCTGAGCCCACTGTTATATCGTGTTCGCGATCGACCCCCTTTTAAGAGGGTGGAGCGCGACCGTTGGGGGAGTCGGGATGGACCTGGCGTGCGGAGGCCCCTTGAGGGTAGTGGCGACGCTGACGACGTTCCCTTTTTGTAATCCTCGAGAGAGGAGGGGGGATTGGGTGATGTCTGAGGTTGAACGCTAACTCGGTGGCATCCGGGTCCATGATCAACCGGACAAGTGTGAGAGTCTCTGGCTGGAGGGGAGATCCAAGTTTTGATCTCCTGGACACCCTTCCAGGGCCTCCGGCCACAGCAAAAATATTAGGCATCAGTTTCGGCCCGGGGGACTAACCCCAGCAAAACTGGGAGGGCAGACTTAAGATTGCCGCCCGAAGGTGGATCAGTGAAGGTTTGGTCCTTGACCCTAAGGGAAAGGGTTAGTCTTGCCAAGGGCTATTTGCTTCCTTTCTAATATATCTGGGCAGCGTCTGCATCTTGCCAGAGCCTCTTTGGAACGGTCTACAGCCTGTTTTTCCAATTATTATGGGAAATAGGCTGAACCTAATCAAGAGAGAGGTCACGTACCGCACGAGGAGACTAGGAGGGTTGGGTATGGTCAACCCGTGGTGTTTTAGTAAACACCTTTCTTAAGGCAAACATCGCCAACCTCTGGTCGGAGAGGGCTCCTCCGTGGGTATTCTCCTGTAGGGGGTGGTTTCGGCCTTTCTTCCAGGAATGGGAGACAGGTGGCAGGTGAAGGATCTTCGTACACCTCATGGGCATCTTCCGGCTTAAGTTACCCCGGTTCTGAAGGTGATCCGTCGGTGGGGTCTGGGAGTGTGGGAGATCAGGATCATGTCGAGAAGGTTTCTTGACAATAGGGTCCTGTTGACCCACTTTCAGAAGCCCCTGGCGCTCAGGGATTGCCCAAGCCGGGATCTGGAGGTGGGGCTCGGGTTATTGAACTCTAAGCGGATCCCCTTGAAGTTTGGGACTTGGCTTGGCGCTGCTTCCATGGGAAGCTGTATGTGAGGGACAACCCGAAGTACAGGAGCTCTGATGACCGGGATTGTCCCCACGATGAGTGTGGGTGGCATGCTTGAAAGCATGGAGCACTTCCTGCTTTCGGTGTCCCTTTAATACGAGGTCTAAGCAGGGTGGGTGCTTCCATTGGCTGGCCCAGGCTGGCAAGCCTCTCCTATGCGGAGTGGGCCTATGGGGCATTCAGGTCCCTTGGTGGCCGAGATCGGGCACTGTTTTCTTAGTTAGTTTAGTAACTAGGTTCTGCACGTGGAATGCACGGTGTCTAGTGTCTACTCAGCGGAAAGTCCTCCCCAGGGAAGAGGTGATTAGGAACATCCTGGGTGACCTGGCAAAAGTGCGCTCCCTGGAGTTTGAGAGGCTGGGTGCAGGGAGGGCCTCTCTTCTATGGAGGGGTTTCTCCTTTAATGTGCCCTAGGGTGAGTTAGGTTCTGTGTGCCTGTGATAGGGCTGTTAGTATTTTTTATCCTTTTATCTTTATTTTGTAGGGTCAGATAGATGTGTAGGGACAGGGAGGGACAGATAGGGACAGTCTTTAGGGACAGGTAGTTAGTATTAGGTTGGTAGTGAGGGTCAGTGAGGGACAGGTAGGGAGAGGTTGGTAGGGCTATAGGGACAGGATTTTCTCTTTTGTGTTGTTAGGAGGGTCAGGGTGATGTGCGGTAGATTAGGGTGAGAGCCTCTATGGTCTCCAGTTCCTGGTGGTGGGCTGTAACCCTCACGTATAGATTTTTTGTTTGGAATTGGTAACCTGGGTATAGGGCTTGCAAGCATTGAACTTGGGCCTGTTCTTTGATCATGGTTAAGGTGTGTAGTGGTTATTATTGATAGGTGTTTTATTGATATGTTATTAATAAGGTTGTGTATATATACTGTATATATATGTTGTATGTGTACTATAATGCTTGTAGGGGGATTTAGTTTAGGTGGGGGGGGTTTTCTTGGGGGAGGGAGGATGGGTTTTGGAGAATGGAGCGTCCGGCGGGATGCCAAGAAGATTTGCTGTGTAAGAAAGGCCACAAACTTTCGTGGGACCTTTGGGGAATGGTGGTGGTTTAGTTTAGGAAAAATAATAAAAAAAATAATTAAAAAAAAAATTAAAAAACAAAAAAATATGTATATACGAGGTATAGTATGTGTGTGTATATATATATGTATAGTACATGTGTATATGTATATGAAGATTGTATCATTAATTTTGGCCAGGTGGCCTATTTACTTTCTTTAGGCAGTTGGCTGAATTTTGTTTTTTTTTCTAGAGGTGAATGCATGGGTATGAGTGTATGAGGAAAAAAAAAAGAGGATATAGGTTGAGGTCTCTTCCCTTGCCGGGGTGTTAATGAAATGGAGGAACATTTTGTTTCTATATATCTGTTGGACATTGGACTTTTGGGATTTATGGATAATGTTTTTGTTATTGAGTTTGTCTGTAAGTTTAGTTTTGTATTTTATAATAAAGAGATACAGATGTAACTCAGGATCAGTAATGTAATGTATGTACACAGTGACTGCACCAGCAGAATAGTGAGTGCAGCTTGTAGCGTCGGCGTCCCTGCCCTCTGCTAGGCAGGGACGCTGTTCCCTCACCCCTCTGCTCCGGTCCGTCTTCCTCCTCCCGCTCTGCTGGTGGCACGCGCTCCTTTCCGGCCACTGTGCTTAGGGCGCGCGCTCCCTTCCTCTTATAGGGCCGCGCGCGTCCTCCTAAGTAGTCCCCGGCCAATGGCCGGAGGACTTCACCATATATAAGGCACCTCCTCCAAAATGGAGGTGCCCGAGCAATGTTGTTGCACTGTTCACTACTCTGCTTCAGCCCTTAGGCTCCGTTTCCAGATACCTGCCAGATTCCTGCCAGCCTGCAGTCTGTTTCCTGTCTGCTTGCCGTCCTGGAGGCTCCGCCGTCCGACAGTCTGTCCACCATCACCTGTCAGTCTGTCTATGGACCAGCCAGCCCGTTCATCTGGGACGCTCATCTGCTACCTGCCTGCTAGCCTACCGGGAGGCTCAGCCATCACAGGTCGTACCTTCCTGTTTGTCCACAGACTGCCCCGGTCACTTGCCGTGACTTCCTGCCTGTTTGTCCAGAGACTGCCCCGGGTCACTTGCCGTGACTTCCTGCCTGTTTGTCCAGAGACTGCCCCGGTCACTTGCCGTGACTTCCTGCCTGTTTGTCCAGAGACTGCCCCGGTCACTTGCCGTGACTTCCTGCCTGTTCGTCCAGAGACTGCCCGGTCACTTGCCGTGACTTCCTGCCTGTTTGTCCAGAGACTGCCCCGGTCACTTGCCGTGACTTCCTGCCTGTTGGTCCAGAGACTGCCCCGGTCACTTGTCGTGACTTCCTGCCCGTCTTCCCCGGGCGCCACCTGCTGCCTTACAAGGACCGCCTCCTTGTATAAAAGCTCAGAGGTTCCGCCTCCCAGACCCGTTACAGTTTGCTCGGGCCATGGAACCCGGTGGCACCCAAACTCCCTCGCTCTCTGACCTGTGTCATGAACTGTCTCGTCAGAGGTCTCAACAGAAGTCCATCCTGGGTCACCTGCGGAATGTCAATTCCCGCCTGGACACTCTGACTGCTTCACCAGCAACCACCGCTGGCGCCATGACTCGCAATCCGGCAGTTCCGCTGCTCACCAATTCCGTGGTTTCCGTTCCCGGACCTCGACTGTCAGCTCCTCCTCGTTTTGGAGGTGACCCTGCTCTGGCTCGGGGTTTCATTAACCAGTGCACCCTGCACTTTGAACTCCTGTCCCATCAGTTTAACTCCGACCGGGCCAAAATTGCCTTCATCATGTCCCATCTCACCGGGAGGCTCTGGCCTGGCTAAATCCTCTTTGGGAGAGAGAAGACCCTCTGGTGTCCGACCTGCCTGCCTTTCTCTCGGCTTTCCGGAAGGTATTCGACGAACCCGGACGGAAGACCTCCTCCGCATCATCTCTGCTACGCCTCCGTCAGGGAAGTCTCACCGTGGGTCAATATGCCATACGGTTCCGTACCCTTGCCTCGGAGCTGGCCTGGGATAACGACGCTCTAATATCTGTCTTCTGGGAGGGTCTGTCCGGTCGTATTAAAGATGAACTTGCCGGTCGGGACATTCCTACCTCTCTCGATGACCTAATAACTCTTGCCAATCGAATTGATCTACGGTTCCAAGAGCGCGCCAAAGAGGTCACCCGTGAGAGAAAGTTTCCTCGTCTAGCTCCTACTTTTCAGAAACCCGTAACTCCCTCCGTTTCTCCCCAGGTACACACTTCTGAGCCTATGCAGGTCGACCAGACCAAGATGGTCAAAGCCCGTCAGGACTTACGCCGTGCCGAGGGGAGTTGCTTCTACTGTGGCAGTAAGGAGCACCTGATCCGTACCTGTCCGGAGAGGTCGGGAAACGCCTGTGTCTAGGTTCGCTTGGAGAGGTCAACCTAGACAAAGATAAATCCTCTCCATCTCTGCTGCTATCAGTCTCAATTCTCCTCGGGGAGAACCGTTATTTCGAACTAGCCCAACTTGACTCTGGAGCAGCCGGGAATCTTGTTTCACAGGTTCTGGTAGAAAAATACCGCATTCCTACCAAACCTCTGGTTGTACCAGTATCTGTCGCTGCTGTGGATGGGGGTCTCTTACCACGTCCCATCCAACTTATCACCGAATCCATAACTCTGCAGGTGGGTATGCTGCATTCTGAGAGCATCTCTTTTCATGTTCTGCCTGGACTCTCTCACGCTTTCTTACTAGGTCTACCTTTGCTCCAAAAGCATGCACCCGTGCTCGACTGGCAGACTGGAGAGATCCTTCGCTGGGGACAAGACTGTCATAAAACGTGTTTGGTTCCTGTTCATCCCGTCCGTCCTTCTCCTACACCAACTAATCTACCTGGGCTCCCGATTCCATATTGGTCATTCGCTGATGTCTTTAATAAAAAGGAGGCAGAGACATTACCCCCTCACAGACCTTATGATTGCCCTATCGACCTGCTACCCGGTACTACGCCTCCCCGTGGGCTATTTACCCATTGTCTGCTGCTGAGACCAGGTCGATGTCCGAATATATCGAGGAGAATTTGGCCAAGGGATTCATCCGGAAATCTACCTCCCCAGCGGGAGCAGGCTTCTTCTTCGTAAAAAAGAAAGACGGCTCTCTCCGTCCCTGTATAGACTACAGAGGTCTTAACCTGATCACGGTGAAGAATAAGTACCCCCTTCCGCTCATTCCAGAATTATTTGATCGTCTGAGGGGGGCTAGAATCTTCACCAAACTGGATCTTCGTGGGGCATATAACCTAGTCCGTATCCGTCAGGGAGATGAATGGAAGACGGCATTCAACACCCGGGACGGCCACTACGAGTATTTGGTGATGCCCTTTGGTCTCTGTAACGCTCCGGCAGTCTTTCAAGAGTTGGTCAATGACATCTTCCGG
Source organism: Oophaga sylvatica (assembly GCA_033576555.1). Classification (NCBI taxonomy): domain Eukaryota; kingdom Metazoa; phylum Chordata; class Amphibia; order Anura; family Dendrobatidae; genus Oophaga; species Oophaga sylvatica. The sequence continues at coordinate 54,386 of JARQOD010003916.1, read as the reverse complement.
GACCTTCTCTACTCCTGCGTAGTGGTGTACCTGGACGACATCTTGGTCTTCTCTCCCGATCTCCAGTCTCACCAGACGGACGTTCGTCAGGTTCTGCTCAGGCTCAGGCAGAATCACCTCTTCGCTAAATATGAGAAGTGCCTCTTTGAGCAGACTTCGCTTCCGTTTTTGGGCTACATCATTTCTCAGACAGGTCTACGAATGGATCCGGAGAAACTATCTGCCATCGAGAAATGGCCCCGACCGGAGGGATTGAAGGCCATTCAGCGGTTCCTGGGCTTCGCCAATTATTACCGCCTCTTCATACCGCACTTCTCTTCCCGGACTGCTCCAATCTCCGTGCTCACCCGCAAGGACGCTAACCCCAAACAGTGGACGCCCGAAGCAGAGGAGGCCTTTCTTTCCTTAAAACAAGCCTTCTCTTCCGCTCCGGTGCTGCATCGCCCGGACGGCAACAAGCAGTTCTTCTTGGAGGTTGACGCTTCCTCCTCTGGAGCCGGAGCGGTACTTACTCAAAAATCTTCTTCCGGGAGGATGGTAACTTGCGGCTTCTTCTCTAAACTCTTCTCCTCTTCCGAGCGCAATTATTCCATAGGAGACCGAGAGCTATTGGCCATCAAGCTGGCATTAGAAGAGTGGCGTTACCTACTCGAGGGGGCTCTTCATCCGGTAATCATTTACACTGATCACAAAAACTTGGCTTACCTCCAGCATGCTCAGAGACTTAACCCTCGCCAAGCCCGGTGGTCCTTGTTTTTTGCTCGCTTTGATTTTCTTCTACATTTTCGCCCGGCAGACAAGAACATCAAGGCGGACGCCTTGTCTCGATCCTTCCTGGTGTCGGATCTCGAGGAGGAACCTAAACATATCATCGATCCCGCCAGAGTGATGCAGGTGGCTCCCGTGAGTCTAAATCGTCTCCCTCCTGGTAAGACGTTCGTATCGGTACCCGATCGAGAGAGGATCCTACACTGGGGTCATTCGTCTAAACTAGCTGGCCACGCCGGTCAGAAAAAGACCCTCCAGCTTATTACCCGGCATTACTGGTGGCCTACCCTGCACAAGGACGTAAAAGACTTTGTTTCTGCCTGTGCCCGCAACAAAGTTCCGAGACACCTGCCTGCCGGCCGCCTCCTTCTGCTTCCGGTACCCTGCCCCCTGGCAGCATATAGCCATGGACTTCATAACTGACCTCCCCGTCTCTGCCGGTTGTACGGTCATTTGGGTGGTCGTTGACCGTTTTTCCAAGATGGCTCACTTTATTCCCCTGCCAGGTCTTCCGTCAGCACCCGAACTGGCTAAAGACTTTATCCGCCACATCTTCCGTCTTCATGGCCTGCCTCGTCACATTGTGTCGGATCGTGGGGTACAGTTCACCTCACGTTTCTGGAAAGCCACTTGTAAGTTGCTAGACTTCTCCCTGGATTTCTCCTCCGCTTACCACCCACAGTCCAATGGTCAAGTGGAGCGGATCAATCAGATTCTGACCAGTTACCTCCGGCACTTCGTTAATGCCCACCATTCTGACTGGGTGGATCTCCTGCCATGGGCCGAATTTTCTTACAACAATCACGAGAGCGAGTCTTCCTCCAAATCTCTGTTTTTTGTAGTCTTTGGTCAGCATCCTCGGATCCCTGTTCCCGTCTCCACCTCAGTGGACAATCCAGCTGCGGAATCTCTTGTTAACGAATTTTCCACCATATGGGAGAGTACCCGGTCCGCACTCATTCTGTCATCCGAGCGCATGAAGAAACATGCTGACAAAAAACATCTGGATCCTCCTCAATTCCGTCCTGGGGATAAGGTCTGGCTCTCGTCCAAGTATGTCCGGCTCAAGATTCCTTCCTACAAGTTAGGTCCTCGGTTCATCGGTCCCCTGGAGGTCATCAGTCAGATCAACCCGGTGGCCTATAAATTGAAACTCCCGGCCAATTTGCGGATTCCTAACTCCTTCCATGTATCTCTCCTCAAACCGGTGGTACTTTACTCTTTTGTCAAGCCTACAGGTACGCTTCCTGCTCCAGTTTCTGCTGAAAACGAATTTGAGGTAGAGAACATTCTGGCCACCAAAAGGGTAAGGAGAAAGACCTATTTTCTGGTGGATTGGAAGGGGTTTGGTCCTGAGGAGAGAACGTGGGAGCCTCGGGAGAACATCCATGCCCCTCTCATCTTAGCTAAATTTCTCTCTGGCCTAAAATAGGGGGGGGGGGGCCTAAAGGGTGGGGGGTACGGTAGCGTCGGCGTCCCTGCCCTCTGCTAGGCAGGGACGCTGTTCCCCTCACCCTCTGCTCCGGGTCAGTCTTCCTCCTCCCGCTCTGCTGGTGGCGCGCGCTCCTTTCCGGCCACTGTGCTTAGGGCGCGCGCGCTCCCTTCCTCTTATAGGGGCCGCGCGCGTCCTCCTAAGTAGTCCCCGGCCAATGGCCGGAGGACTTCACCATATATAAGGCACCTCCTCCAAAATGGAGGTGCCCGAGCAATGTTGTTGCACTGTTCACTACTCTGCTTCAGCCCTTAGGCTCCGTTTCCAGATACCTGCCAGCCTGCAGTCTGTTTCCTGTCTGCTTGCCGTCCTGGAGGCTCCGCCGTCCGACAGTCTGTCCACCATCACCTGTCAGTCTGTCTATGGACCAGCCAGCCCGTTCATCTGGGGACGCTCATCTGCAACCTGCCTGCTAGCCTACCGGGAGGCTCAGCCATCACAGGTCGTACCTTCCTGTTTGTCCAGAGACTGCCCGGTCACTTGCCGTGACTTCCTGCCTGTTTGTCCAGAGACTGCCCCGGTCACTTGCCGTGACTTCCTGCCTGTTTGTCCAGAGACTGCCCCGGTCACTTGCCGTGACTTCCTGCCTGTTGGTCCAGAGACTGCCCCGGTCACTTGTCGTGACTTCCTGCCCGTCTTCCCCGGGCGCCACCCGCTGCCTTACAAGGACCGCCTCCTTGTATAAAAGCTCAGAGGTTCCGCCTCCCAGACCCGTTACACAGCTCTGGAGTATATTACAGGATGTAACTCAGGATCAGTAATGTAATGTATGTACACAGTGACTGCACCAGCAGAATAGTGAGTGCAGCTCTGGAGTATAATACAGGATGTAACTCAGGATCAGTAATGTAATGTATGTACACAGGGACTGCACCAGCAGAATAGTGAGTGCAGCTCTAGAGTATAATACAGGATGTAACTGAGGATCAGTAATGTAATGTATGTACACAGTGACTGCACCAGCAGAATAGTGAGTGCAGCTCTGGAGTATAATACAGGATGTAACTCAGGATCAGTAATGTAATGTATGTACACAGGGACTGCACCAGCAGAATAGTGAGTGCAGCTCTAGAGTATAATACAGGATGTAACTGAGGATCAGTAATGTAATGTATGTACACAGTGACTGCACCAGCAGAATAGTGAGTGCAGCTCTGGAGTATAATACAGGATGTAACTGAGGATCAGTAATGTAATGTATGTACACAGTGACTGCACCAGCAGAATAGTGAGTGCAGCTCTGGAGTATAATACAGGATGTAACTCAGGATCAGTAATGTAATGTATGTACACAGGGACTGCACCAGCAGAATAGTGAGTGCAGCTCTAGAGTATAATACAGGATGTAACTGAGGATCAGTAATGTAATGTATGTACACAGTGACTGCACCAGCAGAATAGTGAGTGCAGCTCTGGGGTATAATACAAGATGTAACTCAGGATCAGTAATGTAATGTATGTACACAGTGACTGCACCAGCAGAATAGTGAGTGCAGCTCTAGAGTATAATACAGGATGTAACTGAGGATCAGTAATGTAATGTATGTACACAGTGACTGCACCAGCAGAATAGTGAGTGCAGCTCTGGAGTATAATACAGGATGTAACTCAGGATCAGTAATGTAATGTATGTACACAGTGACTGCACCAGCAGAATAGTGAGTGCAGCTCTGGAGTATAATACAGGATGTAACTGAGGATCAGTAATGTAATGTATGTACACAGTGACTGCACCAGCAGAATAGTGAGTGCAGCTCTGGAGTATAATACAGGATGTAACTCAGGATCAGTAATGTAATGTATGTACACGGTGACTGCACCAGCAGAATAGTGAGTGCAGCTCTGGAGTATAATACAGGATGTAACTCAGGATCAGTAATGTAATGTATGTGCACAGTGACTGCAGTCCTGTATACCCGGCGCTCGGTGCTGGACTGTGGGTCCGGTGATGACATTTTTAGCGCTTCCTCTATGAATCTCGTTACCTCGTTGGAGATAATGACGCCTTAATAAGATTTTCCAATTAAACCCAAGTCAGATTATGCAGCTCTCACAAGTCTCGGGGCTTTGGGTGCACGATCAGATATTGTGCGGATTCACATGGCACCAAGGAGAGGGACCCGACTGCTGCTCATCCTGAGCCTCTGATGCAGTGTTAGAGGTGGGGAGCGCTGTGCAGGTGCAGAAATATAAACAGAGGGAGGTGTCAAATATAAATACAATGGAACGGACGAGATCTCTCACCTTCCGGATGCTACCATCAGTGTCGCGGTGCAGGGGGGACAAGTCGCCATCAGCGGGAACAACCTCCATTATCTGCACCTTGTGGAAGAGGCCCTGAAAGAGAGAGGGGCCCATAATAATGGTGACCCCGGGGTCTACACCGTACACACCCCCTGTATACAGCACACATGGACCGTACACCCCCGTATAGCAGCACACGCGGACCGTACACCCCCCACATACAGCACACCGGACCGTACACCCCCCGTATACAGCGCACGCGGGACCGTAACCCCCCGTATACAGCGCACGCGGACCGTAACCCCCCGTATACAGTGCACGCAGACCGTAACCCCCCGTATACAGCGCACACGGACCGTACAATCCCCCGTATACAGCACACACAGACCGTACACCCCCGGTATACAGCGCACACGGACCGTACACACGCACGCGGACCGTGCACCCCCGTATACAGCGCACACGGACCGTGCACCCCCGTATACAGCGCACGCGGACCGTAACCCCCCATATACAGCGCACGCGCACCGTAACCACCGTATACAGCGCACGCGGACCGTACATCCCCCGTATACAGCGCACACGGACCGTAACCCCCCGTATACAGCACACGCGGACCGTACATCCCCCATATACAGCGCACGCGGCCGTAACCCCCCGTATACAGCGCACGCGGACCGTACATTCCCCGTATACAGCGCACACGGGACCTACACAGCGCACGCGGACCGTAACCCCCCGTATACAGCGCACGCGGACCGTGCAACCCACGTATACAGCGCACGCGGACCGTGCACCCCCGTATACAGCGCACGCGGACCGTGCACCCCCGTATACAGCGCACGCGGACCGTACATCCCCCGTATACAGCGCACGCGGACCGTGCACCCCCGTATACAGCGCACGCGGACCGTACACCCCCGTATACAGCGCACGCGGACCGTACATCCCCCGTATACAGCGCACGCGGACCGTACACCCCCGGTATACAGCGCACGCGACCGTACACCCCCGTATACAGCGCACGCCGACCGTACACCCCCGGTATACAGCGCACGCCGACCGTACACCCCCGTATACAGCGCACGCCGACCGTACACCCCCGGTATACAGCGCACGCCGACCGTACACCCCCGGTATACAGCGCACGCGACCGTACACCCCCGGTATACAGCGCACGCCGACCGTACACCCCCGGTATACAGCGCACGCCGACCGTACACCCCGGTATACAGCGCACGCCGACCGTACACCCCGGTATACAGCGCACGCCGACCGTACACCCCCGGTATACAGCGCACGCGGACCGTACACCCCCGGTATACAGCGCAGACGGACCGTACACCCCCGGTATACAGCGCAGACGGACCGTACACCCCCGGTATACAGCGCAGACGACCGTACACCCCCGGTATACAGCGCAGACGGACCGTACACCCCCGGTATACAGCGCACGACGGACCGTACACCCCCGGTATACAGCGCACAGCGACCGTACACCCCCGGTATACAGCGCACACGGACCGTACACCCCCGGTATACAGCGCACACGGACCGTACACCCCCGGTATACAGCGCACACGGACCGTACACCCCCGGTATACAGCGCACACGGACCGTACAACCCCCGGTATACAGCGCACACGGACCGTACACCCCCGGTATACAGCGCACACGACCGTACACCCCCGGTATACAGCGCACACGGACCGTACACCCCCGGTATACAGCGCACCGGACCGTACACCCCGGTATACAGCGCACACGGACCGTACAGCCCCGGTATACAGCGCACACGGACCGTACACCCCCGGTATACAGCGCACACGGACCGTACACCCCCGGTATACAGCGCACACGGACCGTACACCCCCGGTATACAGCGCACACGGACCGTACACCCCCGGTATACAGCGCACACGGACCGTACACCCCCGGTATACAGCGCACACGGACCGTACACCCCCGGTATACAGCGCACACGGACCGTACACCCCCGGTATACAGCGCACACGGACCGTACACCCCCGGTATACAGCGCACACGGACCGTACACCCCGGTATACAGCGCACACGGACCGTACACCCCCGGTATACAGCACACACGGACCGTACACCCCCGGTATACAGCACACAACGGACCGTAACACCCCCGGTATACAGCACACACGGACCGTACACCCCCGGTATACAGCACACACGGACCGTACACCCCCGGTATACAGCACACACGGACCGTACACCCCCGGTATACAGCACACACGGACCGTACACCCCCGGTATACAGCACACACGGACCGTACACCCCCGGTATACAGCACACACGGACCGTACACCCCCGGTATACAGCACACACGGACCGTACACCCCCGGTATACAGCACACACGGACCGTACACCCCGGTATACAGCACACACGGACCGTACACCCCCGGTATACAGCACACACGGACCGTACACCCCCGGTATACAGCACACACGGACCGTACACCCCCGGTATACAGCACACCGGACCGTACACCCCCGGTATACAGCACACCGGACCGTACACCCCCGGTATACAGCACACGCGGACCGTACACCCCCGGTATACAGCACACGCGGACCGTACACCCCCGGTATACAGCACACGCGGACCGTACACCCCCGGTATACAGCACACGCGGACCGTACACCCCACGGTATACAGCACACGCGGACCGTACACCCCCGGTATACAGCACACGCGGACCGTACACCCCCGGTATACAGCACACGCGGACCGTACACCCCCGGTATACAGCCACGCGGACCGTACACCCCCGGTATACAGCGCACGCGGACCGTACACCCCCGGTATACAGCGCACGCGGACCGTACACCCCGGTATACAGCGCACGCGGACCGTACACCCCCGGTATACAGCGCACACGGACCGTACACCCCCGGTATACAGCGCACACGGACCGTACACCCCCGGTATACAGCGCACACGGACCGTACACCCCCGGTATACAGCGCACACGGACCGTACACCCCCGGTATACAGCGCACACGGACCGTACACCCCCGGTATACAGGCACACACGGACCGTACACCCCCGGTATACAGCACACACGGACCGTACACCCCCGGTATACAGCACACACGGACCGTACACCCCCGGTATACAGCCACAACGGACCGTACACCCCCGGTATACAGCACACACGGACCGTACACCCCCGGTATACAGCACACACGGACCGTACACCCCCGGTATACAGCACACACGGACCGTACACCCCCGGTATACAGCACACACGGACCGTACACCCCCGGTATACAGCACACACGGACCGTACACCCCCGGTATACAGCACACACGGACCGTACACCCCCGGTATACAGCACACACGGACCGTACACCCCCGGTATACAGCACACACGGACCGTACACCCCCGGTATACAGCACACACGGACCGTACACACCCCCGGTATACAGCACACACGGACCGTACACCCCCGGTATACAGCACACACGGACCGTACACCCCCGGTATACAGCACACACGGACCGTACACCCCCGGTATACAGCACACACGGACCGTACACCCCCGGTATACAGCACACACGGACCGTACACCCCCGGTATACAGCACACACGGACCGTACACCCCCGGTATACAGCACACACGGACCGTACACCCCGGTATACAGCACACACGGACCGTACACCCCCGGTATACAGCACACACGGACCGTACACCCCCGGTATACAGCACACACGGACCGTACACCCCCGGTATACAGCACACACGGACCGTACACCCCCGGTATACAGCACACACGGACCGTACACCCCCGGTATACAGCACACACGGACCGTACACCCCCGGTATACAGCACACACGGACCGTACACCCCCGGTATACAGCACACACGGACCGTACACCCCCGGTATACAGCACACACGGACCGTACACCCCCGGTATACAGCACACACGGACCGTACACCCCGGTATACAGCACACACGGACCGTACACCCCCGGTATACAGCACACACGGACCGTACACCCCCGGTATACAGCACACACGACCGTACACCCCCGGTATACAGCACACACGGACCGTACACCCCCGGTATACAGCACACACGGACCCGTTACAAAGACCCCCGGTATACAGCACACACGGACCGTACACCCCCGGTATACAGCACACACGGACCGTACACCCCCGGTATACAGCACACACGGACCGTACACCACCCCGGTAATACAGCACACACGGACCGTACACCCCCGGTATACAGCACACACGGACCGTACACCCCCGGTATACAGCACACACGGACCGTACACCCCCGGTATACAGCACACACGGACCGTACACCCCCGGTATACAGCACACACGGACCGTACACCCCCGGTATACAGCACACACGGACCGTACACCCCCGGTATACAGCACACACGGACCGTACACCCCCGGTATACAGCACACACGGACCGTACACCCCCGGTATAACAGCACACACGGACCGTACACCCCCGGTATACAGCACACACGGACCGTACACCCCCGGTATACAGCACACACGGACCGTACACCCCCGGTATACAGCACACACGGACCGTACACCCCCGGTATACAGCACACACGGACGTCGTACAGCAACACACCTACCCGGTATACAGCACACACCGGACCGTACAACCCCCGGTATACAGCACACACGACCGTACACCCCCGGTATACAGCACACACCGACCGTACACCCCCGGTATACAGCACACACACCACCGTACACCCCCCGGTATACAGCACACACCGACCGTACACCCCCGGTATACAGCACACACCGACCGTACACCCCCGGTATCAGCACACGACGTACCCGATACAGACACGGACCGTACACCCCGGTATACAGCGCACACGGACCGTGCACCCACGTATACAGCGCACACGGACGTGCACCCCGTATACAGCGACGTGGACCGTGCACCCCCGTATACAGCACACGCGGACCGTACACCCCATATACAGCACACACGGACCGTACACCCCCGGTATACAGCACACACGGACCGTACACCCCCGGTATACAGCGCACACGGACCGTACACCCCATATACAGCACACCTGGACCGTACAGCCCGTATATAGCGCACACGGACCGTACACCCCCGGTATACAGCGCACACGGACCGTACACCCCCGGTATACAGCGCACACGGACCGTACACCCCCGGTATACAGCGCACACGGACCGTACACCCCCGGTATACAGCGCACACGGACCGTACACCCCCGGTATACAGCGCACACGAACCGTACACCCCCGGTATACAGCACACACGGACCGTACACCCCGGTATACAGCACACACGGACCGTACACCCCCGGTATACAGCACACACGGACCGTACACCCCCGGTATACAGCACACACGGACCGTACACCCCCGGTATACAGCACACACGGACCGTACACCCCCGGTATACAGCGCACACGGACCGTACACCCCATATACAGCACACCTGGACCGTACAGCCCTGTATATAGCGCACACGGACCGTACACCCCCGGTATACAGCGCACACGGACCGTACACCCCCGGTATACAGCGCACACGGACCGTACACCCCCGGTATACAGCGCACACGGACCGTACACCCCCGGTATACAGCGCACACGGACCGTACACCCCCGGTATACAGCGCACACGGACCGTACACCCCCGGTATACAGCACACACCGACCGTACACCCCCGGTATACAGCACACACCGACCGTACACCCCGGTATACAGCACACACCGACCGTACACCCCCGGTATACAGCACACACGGACCGTACACCCCCGGTATACAGCACACACCGACCGTACACCCCCGGTATACAGCACACACGGACCGTACACCCCGGTATACAGCACACACGGACCGTACACCCCCGGTATACAGCACACACCGACCGTACACCCCCGGTATACAGCACACACGGACCGTACACCCCCGGTATACAGCACACACGGACCGTACACCCCGGTATACAGCACACACGGACCGTACACCCCCGGTATACAGCGCACCTCCGCTCCCGCTCTCTCCGGTGACTCGGGCTCCGCTCTACATGTGTCCGTACAACACGGAGAGGGCGGGGCGAAAACTGTGCGATTACGTCATTCTTCCGCCTCCACCAATCTAATCCAAAATCATCAAGCACCAGAACCAATCAGCGATAGGTAGGCGGGGCTTATGAGACAGCGCTGAGGTTTACAGCGGACCCAGTCACCCTGGCAACGGGAGGATTGGAACTCTTGTGGGCGGAGTTTAGAGCATCAATGAGGAAAGTGCAACAGGGTGGTGAGAGTGATGTTGCCATCTATTGGAGGAAAGCGGTAGTGCATGGTAACAGGTGGCGAGAGCTGTGCAAAATTGGCATCTACTGGAAAAATGCGGTAACGCAGGGTAACAGGTGTTGATAGCTGTGTAAGGCTGCCATCCATTGGAGCAAAGAGATAGTGCAGGGTAACTTGTAAGAACAATGTCAGGCTGCCATCTATTGGAGCAGAACGGTAGTGCAGGGTAACAGTTGGTGATGGTGAGAACGGTGTCTCGCTGCCATCTACTGGAGCAGAGCAGTAGTGCATGGTTACATGTGGTGAGTGTCAGGCTGCCATCTACTGCAGCAGAGCGGTAGTGCAGGGTAACAGGTGGCGAGAACTGTGTCATGCTGCCATCTACAGGAGCAGAATGGTAGTGCAGGGTAACAGGTGGCGAGAAAAGCGTCAGGCTGCCATCTACTGGAGTAGAATAGTAGTGCAGGGTAGTAACAGGTGGCGAGAAAAGCGTCAGGCTGCCATCTACTGCAGCAGAGCGGTATTGCAGGGTAACAGGTGGCGAGTACTGTGTCAGGCTGCCATCTACTGGAGTAGAATAGTAGTGCAGGGTAACAGGTGGCGAGAAAAGCGTCAGGCTGCCATCTACTGGAGCAGTGCGGTAGTGCAGGGTAACAGGTGTTTAGATTGTAAGGCTGCCATCTACTGGAGCAGTGCGTTAGTGCAGGGTAACAAACAGGTTTAGAGCTGTGTAAGGCTGCCATCTACTGGAGAATAGCGGTAGTGCATGATTACATGTGGTGTGAGGCTGCCATCTTCTGGAGCAGAGCTGTATTGCAGGGTAACTGGTTGTGAGAGCTGTGTAAGGCTGCCATCTACTGGAGCACAGCGGTAGTGCAGGGTAACAGGTTGTGAGAGCTGTGTAAGGCTGCCCTCTACTGGAGCAGAGCGGTAGTGCAGGGTAACTGGTTGTGAGAGCTGTGTAAGGCTGCCATCTACTGGAGCACAGCGGTAGTGCAGGGTAACAGGTTGTGAGAGCTGTGTAAGGCTGCCCTCTACTGGAGCAGAGCGGTAGTGCAGGGTAACTGGTTGTGAGAGCTGTGTAAGGCTGCCATCTACTGGAGCACAGCGGTAGTGCAGGGTAACAGGTGGTGAGAGCTATGTAACACCCCCTTCACACTTGTTTTTCATGTCGGTTTTTTAAGGACCCTGAATATGGACACAGGCACACCCATTGTATTCAATATTGGTGCGCACATGTCAGGTTTTTGACACAGACCGTGGGTCCATGTGAAAAACCCACAGACATGTCCATTTTCTATTAACAGCATGAGACATTTGTCCCGCACTCGTACACACTGATGACATCCGTGTGACATCAGTGTGCGCTGTACTGGTTTTTCCAAGGGGCTTACTGTGTTAGGGATGGGATCGCTGCACATGGCTGCAGGGCGCTGTTATAGGTGCTCAGGCGCATGCTCGGTCACTTGATGGCTGCATAGTATCTGCCTGAGACCGCATCTTACCCGGAAGTCCTACGGTGCATCGAGGCTTGAATCCCCTCGGGCACCAATGCGCATGCACCGCCAGCGGGTCTGAAACCGCTCCTGCGCACCATCTTTTACTGGACCCCTGGTTCGCACAACACGCAGAGACATGTGCAGTACCCAAGGACTCTTACATCTACCCAGTGGCTCGATGAAAGGTGCAAGAGTCTGTCTGGATCCCAGAAACTCACTCCGCTTTATGCACACACTGATTACAAGCAAACAGGTCACAGGTGAGGATGTCACCTTCAGTCGCCATTCACACCTATTTCTGTCAACTTCTGTGCATGTTATCAGGCTACATGCACCAGGGTGTGTGAACTTTTGATCAGGGTCATTTGGATGTTTTGGGTTGTCATTACAAATTAAAAAGAGAAAACACAGTAGTGTGACAATAAATGGCTTCACCCAACCACTAACCATGAGTGGAGGAAACGTTCTGGTGCTATCATTCATATTCTCTGAAAAAAGATCAAGAAAGCAAACAATTCAGCCGGGGTATGTAAACTTTTAAGTACAACTGTATATCAACAAGCTGAGATAGCCATCTTCTCTCTATGATTCTTGGCATGATCTTTGAACCTTTGAGCTGCTCGGCAATGTCCCTCTGAAGTGTCCCACACTGATATTTTGCTTTTTTCGGAGTGATAGCATCTGATACACATTTACACCCCTCCGCTCCTTATAGGTTTATTCATGCTCCAATTATTGGACATATCTGTAGGAGGGAGAGCACTAAGGGCAAGAGGGGGTTATCCGACGGTGAGCGGGGTGTCAGTTTGCGTTCACGGTAGGGTGCCGACCTCCGCAGCCAGGCAGGGGTGAATCGAGGGTTTTCGAGGCTCACTAATTGCGGCTTCCTTTGCTTGTTTCTATCACACTACTAGTTCATTATCTGTTGGCCACAATCCCCCTTTTTTCTTGCCTGGTTGGACATTAGATGCAGCTTTTAATAAAAGGTAATTTTTATTGATTTTATTAGTCTTTCTGCTGAGCCTTCAGTTCACACTGGTCCCAGGCGCCGGCAGCTGAAGGCAGCTCTCATCACTGCTGCCTGATCTCCCTGAGCGCAGCGTGACCAGGCGACATTAATGGGAGATGTATTCAGCACCCACTGTGTAAAATTAACCCCCGTCTGACATTGGGCGTAATAGTACGCCCATGTCGAACTCCCCATTTGGTACAGGCGCTGAGCCCACATATTTCCAGGCATATGACAGATAATCTATACATGTGCCCACAACAGCCACGGGTGGAAACGCGATCCACCCAGGGCTGTTAACTATTCGGCATTTAACATTCATGTGCAGGAAGCGCATTGCTAATCCCACCTATCGGTGACTCCGTCACATGATCGCGGGTCACCGATGGGTCGGCATGACAACCAGAAGTCTGCAGCAGACCTCTATGGTTGTCATTGTCAGATTGCTATGAGCGCCACCCCGTGGTCGGCGAGCATAGCGAGTGAGCATTTCTGCTACACACAGGCGATCTGATCATCATCTGTATGTAGCAGAGGAGATCAAGTACTGCAGCTTCTAGTCTCCCATGGAGAGGAGACTATTAAAACATGTAAAAAGTAAAAAAAAGCTTTTAAAAAATCTAAAAATAAAAAAAAAATAAAAGTTCAAATCACCCTCCTTTTCGCTCCATTCAAAATAAAACTATAAAAAAATAAAATATACAGATATTTGGTATCACCGCATTCAGAATCACCGATCAATATAAAAAAAGAATTAACCCGATCGCTAAATGGAGTAACGAGAAAAAAGTCAAGACGCCAGAATTCCTTTTTTTTTTGAACGCCGCGACATTGCAATAAAATGCAATAACGGGCGATTAAAAAATCGTATCTGCACCAAAATGGTATAATTAAAAACGTCAGCTCAGAACGCAAAAAATAAGCTCTCACCCGACCCGAGATCACGAAAAATGGAGACGCTACGAAGACCGGAAAATGGCGCCATTTTTTTTTTTTTTAACAAATTTTGGAAAAAATTTTCACCACTTAAATAAAAAAAAGAACCCAGACATGTTTGGTGTCTGTGAACTCGTGATGACCTGGGGAATCATAGGGGCAGCTCAGCTTTAGCATTTAATGAACATGGTAAAAAAAAAAAAAAATTGGGAACAGCACTTTTTTTGCAATTTCAACGCACTTGGATTTTTTTTTCCCGTTTTCCAGTACACGATATGTTAAAACCACTGGTGTCGATCACAAGTACAAGTCGTCCCGCAAAACACAAGCCCTCACATGGCCATATTGACGGAAAAATAAAAAAGTTATGGCTTTAGAAAGAAGAGGAGCGAAAAACAGAAATTCAAAAACTGAAATACCCCTGGTCATTAAGGAGTTAAGAAATAAAAAAGTTGGCGTGAGCTCCGGCGTAATTTTGACAACCAGCAGAGGTAAAGCCGACAGCTGGAGGCTGATGTTAATAATCCTCGAAAGGGGACAATGTCCACAATATTACCTGGCTATTAACAATTCATATTCATTTGGTTATATTGGAGAAGGCGGTTGGTGGGTTCAGGGCCGCCATCACGGCATTACTGCCCTTACTGGTGTACGGGGCCAGTGAGGAGGGGGACCAGGTCGGACCTCGCTCCTCACGGGCCAGCCAATCAGAGGCTGGAGCTGACTTCAACACGCCCGTTCTGGCGTTATGACGCCTCAAATGGTTGAGGAAGAGGAAGCCACTAGACCCAGCAGGTAAGGAGAACTTTTTATTTTAAACTCAAATCGCAATATGGGGCGATATATGGAGGGGCAGGATGAGAGGACATTTATGGGGTGGGATGGAGAATATGGAGGGGCAGAATGACGAGGACATTTATGGCAAACATATGGGGCAGATGGAGGCATTGGGGATGGGATGGAACATATGGAGGGCAGGATGAGAGGACATTTATGGGGTCGATGGAGACATATGGAGGGGCGGATGAGTGGACATTATGGGTGGGATGGGAGACATATGGAGGGCAGGAGAGAGGACATTTTTGGGGCGGGATGGAGACATATGGAGGGGCAGGATGAGAGGACATTTATGGGTGGGATGGAGACATATGGAGGGGCAGAATGAGAGACATTTATGGGGCGGGATGGAGACATATGGAGGGGCAGGATGAGAGGACATTTATGGGGCGGGATGGAGACATATGGAGGGGCAGGATGAGAGGACATTTATGGGGCGGGATGGAGACATATGGAGGGGCAGGATGAGAGGACATTTATGGGGCGGGATGGAGACATATGGAGGGGCAGGATGAGAGGACATTTATGGGGCGGGATGGAGACATATGGAGGGGCAGGATGAGAGGACATTTATGGGGCGGGATGGAGACATATGGAGGGGCAGGATGAGAGGACATTTATGGGGCGGGATGGAGACATATGGAGGGGCAGGATGAGAGGACATTTATGGGGCGGGATGGAGACATATGGAGGGGCAGGATGAGAGGACATTTATGGGGCGGGATGGAGACATATGGAGGGGCAGGATGAGAGGACATTTATGGGGCGGGATGGAGACATATGGAGGGGCAGGATGAGAGGACATTTATGGGGCGGGATGGAGACATATGGAGGGGCAGGATGAGAGGACATTTATGGGGGGGATGGAGACATATGGAGGGGCAGGATGAGAGGACATTTATGGGGCGGGATGGAGACATATGGAGGGGCAGGATGAGAGGACATTTATGGGGTGGGATGGAGACATATGGAGGGGCAGGATGAGAGGACATTTATGGGGCGGGATGGAGACATATGGAGGGGCAGGATGAGAGGACATTTATGGGGCGGGATGGAGACATATGGAGGGGCAGGATGAGAGGACATTTATGGGGCGGGATGGAGACATATGGAGGGGCAGGATGAGAGGACATTTATGGGGCGGGATGGAGACATATGGAGGGGTAGGATGAGAGGACATTTATGGGGGTGGGATGGAGACATATGGAGGGGCAGGATGAGAGGACATTTATGGGGCGGGATGGAGACATATGGAGGGGCAGGATGAGAGGACATTTATGGGGCGGGATGGAGACATATGGAGGGGTAGGATGAGAGGACATTTATGGGGTGGGATGGAGACATATGGAGGGGCAGGATGAGAGGACATTTATGGGGCGGGATGGAGACATATGGAGGGGCAGGATGAGAGGACATTTATGGGGCGGGATGGAGACATATGGAGGGGCAGGATGAGAGGACATTTATGGGGCGGGATGGAGACATATGGAGGGGCAGGATGAGAGGACAATTATGGGGCGGGATGGAGACATATGGAGGGGTAGGATGAGAGGACATTTATGGGGCGGGATGGAGACATATGGAGGGGCAGGATGAGAGGACATTTATGGGGTGGGATGGAGACATATGGAGGGGCAGGATGAGAGGACATTTATGGGTGGGATGGAGACATGGGGAGTGGGACATTATGGGTGGGATGGAATATGGGGGCAGGATGAGAGGACATTTATGGGGGGATGGAGACATATGGAGGGGCAGGATGAGAGGACATTTATGGGGCGGGATGGAGACATATGGAGGGGTAGGATGAGAGGACATTTATGGGGTGGGATGGAGACATATGGAGGGGCAGGATGAGAGGACATTTATGGGGTGGGATGGAGACATATGGAGGGGCAGGATGAGTGGACATTTATGGGGTGGGATGGAGACATATGGAGGGGCAGGATGAGAGGACATTTATGGGGTGGGATGGAGACATATGGAGGGGCAGGATGAGAGGACATTAATGGGGGTGGGATGGAGACATATGGAGGGGCAGGATGAGTGGACATTTATGGGGCGGGATGGAGACATATGGAGGGGCAGGATGAGAGGACAATTATGGGGTGGGATGGAGACATATGGAGGGGCAGGATGAGAGGACATTTATGGGGCGGGATGGAGACATATGGAGGGGCAGGATGAGAGGACATTTATGGGGCGGGATGGAGACATATGGAGGGGCAGGATGAGAGGACATTTATGGGGTGGGATGGAGATATATGGAGGGGCAGGATGAGAGGACAGTAATGGGGGTGGGATGGAGACATATGGAGGGGCAGGATGAGTGGACATTTATGGGGCGGGATCAGGGCTGGCGTTAGGGGTCAGGCAGACAAGTCAGCCGCCTAGGGCCTCCGCTCCTCCAGGGGCCCCCAGCCAGTGGCTGCTATGGGGCCCTGAGTAAGAGGTGCCTGGCGCCGCCCCCGCATTCCACATATCGGCATCATAGATGCTTATACAGTTGAAAGCAGTGATGGAGGAGAGGGCATCATGTACCGTTCCCTCTACCATCACTCTCTTTCTGACTGTGACTAAGCTTTTGCCAGCAGTAAAGCTGGCGAGATGCTGAGATGCTCTGCAGAAGTCAGAGCAGCAGGGGAACGGAACGAGGAGGAGAGGTAAGTTTTGTGTGTGTCTGGTGCACTATACTGTGGGAGGGGAGTGCACTATACTGTGCTGTGTGTTTGTCTGCTGCACTATACTGTGTGTGGGGAGACTGCACTATACTGTGTTGTGTGTGTGTCTGCTGCACTATACTGTATGTGTGTGGGGGCTGCACTATACTGTGCATGAGGAGTTGCATTACACTATGTGTGGAGGCTGCACTATACTGTGTATATGGGTGCTGCACTATACTGTATATGTGGGGGCTGCATTATACTGTGTGTGTATGGGGGCTGCACTATACTGCGTGTGTGTGGGGGCTGCACTATACTGTGTATGTGGGGGGTTGCATTACAGTTTGTGGGGGGACTTCATTATACTGTGTCTGGGAGCTGCATTAAACTGTGTGTGGGTGTTTGCTATACTGTGTGTGCTTGTGGGGTGACTGAATTATACTGTATGTGTGTAGGGGGCTGCATTATACTTTGAAGGGGCTGCATTTTACTCTTAGGGCGTTGCATTATACTCTGAGGGGGCTGCCTTATAATGTGTGGAGGGGCTGCAAGATACACTGAGGGTGTTGCATTATACTGTATGTGGTGAGCTGCATTATTCTTTGAGGGGGCTCCATTATGCTCTATGAGGGGACTACATTATACTCTATGAGGGGGCTGCAGTATATTCTGAGGGGCTGCATTATACTCTATGAGGGGGCTGCATTATACTCTATCAAGGACAATGGGGAGCGCATTTTACTATGTGTACTATATAGGACCTTCATTATACTGTATCGAGGACTATCTGTACCCATCCAGAGTAAGGATAGGTGAACACGGTCAGGAAACGATGCGGGTTGGACGCTGCATACTTGTACAGCATCCAGATGTTACAGCAAAGTGGATGGGATTTCAAGAAATCACATACGCACTATGCATGCACAGACGCCCGCAGCTCACTCGCGAAGACAGACATGAGGGGCAGCTTTCCAGACTGGAGCATGTCTATTAATCCTGGGAAGACGCAAGCATCTGTAAAACAGGTAAACAAATACAGTAACACAGAGGTGCAGAGCAAGGGTTAACAAGGGTGCGGTTTAATTAACACAATAGGGGTTCTCCTAACAGGGAACCAACAAGGGGTAAAACAACTTAAACAGTGGAAGGGTTATCATAACTCAACAGTTTTTTTATCAGGTTCAACTTATATTGACTCCGCTGTCCGGTGGGTGATGGGATGCCGGCGGAGGCCGGTGCTGCATGTTCAGGCTTCCCTTTCCAACACACGGTCCCGCTTCTGGTGGCAGCGGGCAGTCACCGTTTTGTCCGCTGAACCCCTGGTCCATTGAACTGCAGAGCCGAAGAGTGCAGCTCTGCACAAGTCTCTACTCGGCGTGTGCTTTCCTGTGCACCCGCCAATACCTGGATGTCCGCACCGCAATGCTTCACTTGGCGCCCGACTCTCGTTACACTCGCTGGTATCTGGTCAGTCTCACCATGACGCTTCCCTCGGCGCCCGTCTCTCTGTACACTCACTGGTACCTGGGAGTCCCCCCTGCGCCTGTCATGGGTCACTGCTCTGCTGTTTGTCTCTCCGCGGCGCGCAGCAGGTCCCTAACTCTCTCTTCCCTGAGGCGGGAACTCTCTGCCTTTTCCCGTGCTCGACTCTCCCTCTTCCCCTCGCTTACCACGCCCCTTCTCTCTAGGTCATGGGTCCTTTATGACTCCCATTTCCTTCCCCTGCAACACTGGACGCGGCCTCGGCAGTTCTCGACCATGTGTCTTGTAGGTACTGTAGGGATTTGCTCTGGTAGGCAGTGACAGGGCCGCCGTAATGAGGCAACACAGGCTTACAGTCCAACTTCAGTGGTTTAATGTCACTTTAAACACCAGGTTCACAGAAACATAGCAAAAACACAAATATACCCTGACTTGGAGAACCACTGGTCCCAGACTCACCCTTGCTGGGACGGGCTTGACTAAGCGGCTGCCAGGTCAGCAGGAACCGCCAGGTGCCATTCCCCGGGTGGTCTGGAGTCTAGATGCTAGTGCTTTTCCAGCACGTGTCGTCCAAAAACAGATCCAGCCTGGCTCCAGCCGAGCTCCTCCTCTTCCACAACACTCTCTTGCACTCACCCTCACAATTACATAGCCCCTAACCACACCCACAGGTGAGGGACACATCACCTGGGCTGATCACGTGACCATGACATCATCACAGGTCCTTGTGTTTAGGGAAAATCTCGACCAAACTTTAACCTGCTGGAAGAAATATATCTCCCATCCAGCAAAACACCCTTTGCTGTACCACAGTACCCACAGCCCGTCTCCTTCCTTACACCCCCGTTCTCTTTTAACTCGCCATTCCATGGGTTAGAGCTCCTTCACAGAACGTTCGCATTCTTTCACTGGTGGGGGGCACTCCAGCCGTTGTCCGCTCCGATTGGCGTAATCCAGGTTGACTGATATGAGGCAAGGGGATATTTTGGTCAGATGAATCTGCCAGTTCTGTCCTTCAAGCGGGGGCGCCTCAGTGCTCACTTCCCTGGGGGCAGTAGACAGTGAATTACTAAGGTCTCGGGACGAGACTGGCATATCTTCTTCGTCAAAGTTGTGAACTGTTGAAGTAGGCACATCGGTGATGTTCGGCGCTTCTTTTCCTTCTTCAGGACCCTGGGACAGGCAGGGCCGCAACATGCTACAATGAACTCCCCGAGTAGGCGCTCCTTCTTCCCACTCAGGCTGGACTTCATACACACGCCCGTCAGAACCGACTCGGTGTGTCACCCGATGCGGGGTCTTCTCCCATCGGTGTTCCAGTTTTCCCCAGGGCCGCTTGTTGCAGATCAACACCCGATCTTCTGCTCTCAGAGCTGTCCCTCGTCATTTCATGGTGCTGGAGTTCTCGAAACTTCGTCTGCACCAGCCGGTGAAGAGTCTGTAGTCAATGACGGTGTTCCCGAACCCAGGAAGACACCCCGTCCGTGGGTAGTCTTCTTCTGGGTCTAACTCCAGCTCAGTAATCTCTCGTCCCTCTGCATGAACAGCAAGGTATAAGTGGTGTATCCCACTGCACTGTGCACTCAATTGTTGTACACCCACAACGGTTCAGCAAAGAACTTAGGCCACATATCTTCCAATCTTCCCCCAATGTTTGGAGCATCTGGATCAACGTCCGATTAAAGAGCTCACAAGCTCCATTCCCCTTAGGATGATAGGGAGTGGTTCTTGACTTCTCAATCCAGTATAAACGATGTAACTCTTCCATCACTTGACCTTGGAAGCAAGCGCCTTGGTCAGAATGGATCCTTTTCGGGCAAAAGTACACCCGGATGAAGTCTCGGAAAATGGCCTGCACAGCTGACTCAGCAGTCTGGTCCCTGGTCGGAGTCACTACAGCGAGCTTGGTGAAGTGGTCGGTCATCACCAGGCAATGTTCATACCCGAGATGTGCGGGGCCTACAGCTAAGTAGTCAATCATCAATATCTCCAAGGGGGCTTAGTGTTATGTTTTGGTAGCAGAGGAGGCAGGAGCAAAAAAACGCATAGGCAGCCTAACACCAGAGAGGTTGGAAACTAATAAGTTGCAGACCCCTAAACTAACCGCACAACTAGAAGCAGCCGTGGAGCGTACCTACGGTGGTCCTAGACGCCTCGGCACAGCCGGAGAGATAGCTATCCCTGAAGATGGAAAGAGGAAAGCTAACTGCCCCAGAGTAGACCCCAAAAGAGTAGGAAGCCCCCAAACATAATGGCGGTTAGACAAGATGAAAATAAGAACACAGACAGAAAATAGATTGAGCAAACGCTGGGGCCCAAAACTGTCTAGATAGGACAGCACAGGAGAGAATACTGTCTGCAAACCAGAAAAACCCTAGGAAAAACGCCAACACTTCTGAATCCAAAAACACTGAGACCACACGGTCTCGACCACCTATATCAGATCTCTGGTGTGGACACGTAGCTACCCAGCAGTAAAATATCACAAAAACTGAGCAAATGAACAAATACAAAAACGAACGGAGACCAGCCAAAGCCCCCCAAAGGGGACCCGGCTGAAGACAAAAAGCAATGCAGCAAAAAGCAAGGAATTCAAACCACAGTAAAAAAAATTGAAAGAGACTTATCTGAAAGCAAACAGGAGACTGCAGGAAAGCAAGCTGAATTCCAACCTAGACCAGGAAGAACAATTGATCACCGGCGAGGATCATGGGAGGTCAGCTCACTTATATCAGGCCAGTCAGTACCACCTGACAACCACTCGTTATCTGCAGGTGTAGGACTCTTGGTATTCAACATAGGTTCAATACCCTCAGCAACCACCAGAGGAGCTTCAGCTCCAAAGTAGTCTCCAAAACGTTCACAACAGTACCCCCCCCTTGAGGAGGGGTCACCGAACCCTCACTTGTGCCACCAGGACGATCAGGATGAGCTCAGTGATAGGCACGGACCAGTCTTTCAGCATGAATGTCAGAAGCAAACACCCAAGAATTGTCCTCCTGACTATAGCCTTTCCACTTCACCAAGTACTGGAGACTCTGCCTGGCCAAACGAGAATCCAATATCTTCTCAACCACATACTCCAAATTCCCCTCAACCAAAACAGGATCAGGAGGCGCAGCCATAGGAACCACTGGCTCGACAAATCTCTTCAATAAAGATTTGTGAAATACGTTGTGAATCTTGAATGTTCCTGGAAGAAGCAAACGGAAGGAAACAGGATTAATAATCTCCACGATCTTATAAGGTCCAATGAACCTTGGCTTAAATTTTGGAGACGCGAAGCTCATAAGGATATTTTTGAGGACAACCAAACCAAGTCACCCACTTTAAATCGAGGACCATCAGTCCTATGCCGGTTGGCAAACCGCTGGGCCTTCTCCTGAGAGTGAGACAGCTTATCCACTACTTGATCCCAAATCAGCTGAATTCTCTCCACAATAGAGTCAACACCAGGACAGACAGAAGCCTCCACCTGCCCTGAAGAAAATCGAGCATGAAACCCGAAATTGCAGAAAAATGGAGACATCAAGGTGGCAGAACTAGCCCTATTATTAAGAGCAAACTCAGCCAAAGGCAAAAAAGAGACCCAGTCATCTTGATCAGCAGACACAAAACATCTCAAATAAGTCTCCAAGGTCTGGTTTGTTCTCTCAGTTTGTCCATTGGTCTGAGAGTGGAACGCAGAGGAAAAAGACAGCTGAACTCCCAGTTTGGAACAAAATGTCCTCCAAAATCTGGAAACAAACTGGACTCCTATTTCAGACACAATGTTCTCTGGAACGCCGTGCAACCGAACCACCTGTTGAAAAAACAAGGGCACCAACTCGGAGGAGGATGGCAACTTAGGTAGTGGCACAAGATGTATCATCTTGGAAAACCTATCACAGATTACCCAGATAACGGTCATTCTCTGAGAGACAGGGAGGTCGGAAATAAAATCCATAGAGATATAGGTCCATGGCCTCTTGGGCACAGGCAATGGCATTAAACCACTAGAGCGAGAGCAAGGTTTGGACCGAGAACAAGTTCCACAGGACTGCACAAAGTCCCTGACGTCATGAGACAAAGTGGGCCACCAAAAGGACCGACTCACCAAATCTCTGGTACCAAAAATACCAGGATGGCCGACCAACGTGGAGCAATGAATCTCGGACATCACATTCTTCCTCCACTGGTCTGGGACAAACAATCTCCCAGCAGGGCAACGTTCAGGTTTATCCTCCAGAAATTTCTCCAAAGCCAGTCTCAAATTGGGCGAGATAGCAGAAAGAACCACACCCTCCTTCAGAATAACAGCAGGCTCAGTTACCTCAGGAGAATCCAGAAAGAAACTCCTCGAGAGGGCATCCGCCTTAACATTCTTAGTGCCCGGGAGAAAAGAGACCACAAAATTAAAACGTGTGAAAAACAAGGCCCACCTGGCCTGTCTAGGATTAAGTCGCTTGGCTGATTCGAGATAAACCAGGTTCTTATGGTCCGTGAGGACCACCACCTGATGCTTGGCTCCTTCCAGCCAATGTCTCCACTCCTCAAAAGCCCACTTCATGGCCAATAACTCCCGATTACCCACATCATAATTACGTTCCGCTGGGGAAAATTTTCGAGAGAAAAAGGCACAAGGGTTAATCTTAGAGGTCTCCAGATCCCTTTGGGACAAAACAGCTCCTGCACCAATCTCAGAAGCATCAACCTCCACCTGAAACGGCAGAGAAACATCAGGCTGCCGTAGAACAGGAGCAGACGTGAATCTCCGCTTAAGTTCCTGAAACGCAGAAACTGCCTCAGGAGGCCAATTCACCACATCGGAACCCTTCTTGGTCAAATCAGTCAGTGGCTTCACAATACCAGAGAAATTAGCTATAAATTTACGATAAAAATTAGCAAAACCCAAAAATCTCTGAAGAGCCTTCAATGAAGTAGGTTGAACCCAATCACAGATGGCCTGAACTTTGACCGGGTCCATTTCAATAACAGACGGAGACATAATGAATCCCAGAAATGAGATCTTCTGTACGCCAAAAAGACACTTTGATCCCTTCACATACAGTGCATTCTCTCTCAAAATCTGGAACACAGTCCGAACATGTTCCACATGAGAATCCCAGTCATTGGAAAAAAATCAAGATATCGTCCAAATAAACGATCAGGAATTTATCCACGAAATCCGGGAAAATATCGTTCATAAAGGATTGGAAGACGGAAGGGGCATTAGTGAGCCCAAAAGGCATCACTAGGTACTCAAAATGCCCCTCTGGGGTATTAAACGCCGTCTTCCATTCATCTCCGTGCTTGATGCGATTAAGATTATACGCCCCCTGAGGTCAAGCTTGGTAAACCAACTAGCACCTTTCACTCTGGAAAATAGGTCAGAAATCAAGGGTAACGGATATTGATATTTAACAGTGATCTTATTCAGGAGTAGTGTTGAGCGATACTGCTCGATATCTAAAAATATGGGATCGGAATGGTATCGCCGATATCACTAAATATCGTCGATATCCGATTCCGATACCGGAAGTCCAATGTAAGTCTATGGGAACCAAATATCGACATTAAAAAAAACATTCTTGCCTTGTTGGTTAATTGTACATGAAGGAAAACAACAAAGACTAATATAGAATGTATTGGGGGAGGTTGAGGAGACAATAAAGGCATACATGTTTAACCCAATGCATTGGAATAGCATTAATATATTTTTTTTTGGAAATACGTTTGGATTGACTAACAAATTGACAATGTTGTTAACCTTTTTTCTATTTTGGCAAATATGTATGTTTCACAACTTCCATGCTCTTCACCTTTTTAACTTTTGCCAGTGCCACACTTTCTCCTTCATAATCTTCAGCAGCATCATCTTTCTCATCAAATTATTCATCTTCACCTTCTTAATCTTCTTCTTAAACTTCTTGCTATTCATGTTTTTGTTTACATTACTCATATTGTTATTATTAAACTAATTAATCTTCTTCATATTCAAATTCTTCATCTTCTTCCTCTTCATCTTCTTCATCATATTCTTATTTGTGACAGAGATTCCTGTACTTGTAATCTGTAAAAGTATGAATTGTTCATCCTTCCGTTCTTGCTGTCACAAAAGATTTAAATTACAACAGTATTTGTCCGTGTTCAGTTTAGCCTGCAGCAGCATCAGGCATTTTCCAGGGGCACCACGAGGAGGAACGGACTCACCCCCATACACTGCTTACAGTCATGGCCAAAAGTTTTGAGAATGACACAAATATTAATTTTTACAAAGTCTACTGCTTCACTTTTTCTAATGGCAATTTGCATATACTCCAGAATGTTATAAAGAGTGATCAGCTTAACAGCAATTACTTGCAAAGTCAATATTTGGTTAGAAAATGAACTTTATCCCCCAAAACACATTTCAACATCATTGCAGCCCTGCCTTAAAAGGACCAGCTAACCTCTTTTCAGTGATTGCTCCATTAACACAGGTGTGGGTGTTGATGAGGACATGGCTGGAGATCAATCTGTCATGATTAAGTAAGAATGACACCACTGGACACTTTAAAAGGAGGCTGGTGCTTGGCATCATTGTTTCTCTTCTGTTAACCATGGTTATCTCTAAAGAAACACTGCAGTCATCATTGCAATGCACAAAAATGGCCTAACAGGGAAAGTATCGCAGCTAGAAAGATTGCAGCTCAGTCAACAATCTATCGCATCATCAAGAACTTCAAGGAGAGAGGTTCCATTGTTGCCAAAAAGGCTTCAGGGCGCCCAAGAAAGACCAGCAAGCGCCAGGACCGTCTCTTAAAAGTGTTTCAGCTGCGGGATCGGGCTACCAGAAGTGCAGAGCTTGCTCAGGAATGGCAGCAGGCAGGTGTGAGTGCATCTGCACGCACTGTGAGGCGGAGACTCTTGGAGCAAGGCCTGGTCTCAAGGAGGGCAGCAAAGAAGCCACTTCTCTCCAGAAAAAACATCATGGACAGACTGATATTCTGCAAAAGGTACAGGCAGTGGACTGCTGAGGACTGGGGTAAAGTTATTTTCTCTGATGAATCCCCTTTTCGATTGTTTGGGACATCAGGAAAACGCCTCATTCGGAGAAGACAAGGTGAGCGCTACCACCAGTCTTGTCTCATGCCAACTGTTAAGCATCCTGAAACCATTCATGTGTGGGGTTGCTTCTCAGCCAAGGGAATCGGCTCTCTCACAGTCTTGCCTAAAAACACAGCCATGAATAAAGAATGGTACCAGAATGTCCTCCAAGAGCAACTTTTCCAAACCCTCCAAGAGCAGTTTGGCGATCAACAATGCCTTTTCCAGCATGATGGAGCACCTTGCCATAAAGCAAAGGTGATAACTAAATGGCTCAGGGAACAAAACATACAGATTTTGGGTCCATGGCCTGGAAACTCCCCAGATCTTAATCCCATTGAGAACTTGTGGTCAATCATCAAGAGACGGGTGGACAAACAAAAACCTAAAAATTCTGACAAAATGAAAGCATTGATTGTGCAAGAATGGACTGCTATCAGTCAGGATTTGGTCCAGAAGTTAATTGAGAGCATGCCAGGGAGAATTGTAGAGATCCTGAAGAAGAAGGGTCAACACTGCAAATATTGACTTGCTGCATTAACTCATTCTAACTGTCAATATAAGCTTTTGTTACTCATATGTTTGCAATTATTATATTTCTGTCTGTGATAAAAACATCTGTCAAACACACATTAAAACCAGAGGGCAGCAGATCATGTGAAAATATAATATTTGTGTCATTCTCAAAACTTTTGGCCATGACTGTAGTCTTCTTCTGCTTAGAATTTAGAGCATATATTTTGCTCTTCATTTTGGTCTTATACTTCATGTTCTTCTGCTTATTGTTGTCTGCTGTCTCTTGTTCTGTATCTTGTAGTTTGTCTTAACCTTCTTTGTCCTGTTGGTGATCTTCTTCTGGGTAATCTTTTATTTTTTCTTTGTGATGGTGTTCAGGCTGGTTGGCTTCATGCTCGTCTTCCTTGTTGTCATCATCTTCTTCTGGGTGGTCTTTAAGGTCGTCTAATTTCCGAGAACCAGCTGACGTTACTGGAACCCTGACGGGTATCAGATGGAGCAAGAGACAATGGAAGTAACGAGGACCAGCTGACTGTGCTGGAACCCGGAGGGGCAGCAGAAGGAAAAGAGGCAATGTCACAACCGAGTACCAGCTGACGTTACTGTGACACGGTTACTAAGCAGGAGGTACCTGTGCTCCAAAGCACTACCAAGGACCAGCAGACGTTGGTGGAACTCGGATACGGAGATGGAGGCACCTAGGCCAAAGGCACTGGGGAGAACCACTTGACGGTACTGGACCCCGGACGGGTAGCAGAAGGAAAAGAGGCAATGTCACAACCGAGTACCAGCTGACGTTACTGTGACACGGTTACTAAGCAGGAGGTACCTGTGCTCCAAAGCACTACCAAGGACCAGCAGACGTTGGTGGAACTCGGATACGGAGATGGAGGCACCTAGGCCAAAGGCACTGGGGAGAACCAGTTGACGGTACTGGACCGCGGACGGGTAGCAGAAGGAAAAGAGGCAATGTCACAACCGAGTACCAGCTGACGTTACTGTGACACGGTTACTAAGCAGGAGGTACCTGTGCTCCAAAGCACTACCAAGGACCAGCAGACGTTGGTGGAACTCGGATACGGAGATGGAGGCACCTAGGCCAAAGGCACTGGGGAGAACCAGTTGACGGTACTGGACCCCGGACGGGTAGAAGAACGCACCCATGAAAATGTAAGTTGACAGGACGCAAGCCGTCCGCAGTTACCGAATCACACAGTCCTACAGTGGGTGCTTGTCCTATTGTCACAATGGAAACCGCCTTTATTTACATATCCCACAGCACACATAGGAATCACCTAAACTGCAGGCACCATAGAGTCGGCTAACCCGAATGCAACACGACAGCACAACTTATTGGAGGATAATTGACGTTCACACTGCCAGGAAACAGCTGTCGTGCTGTAACCAGGCTGGCCAGGAGTCAGTACCCCTGCCAATTACTTACGAGCAACAAATGGCGGTGTTGTAGCCCAGGGAGTAGAGTTCAGGTGGTAGAAAGATGAACATAACAGGAGACATGGAAAACGTTGCCAAACAGTTATTTAATCTGAAAACGGACAGGCAAATTCAGGTGAGATCCATGCCTTGTTCATTTTCAGAAAAGTAAGCCGGTCTACATTCTCTGAGGATAGTCGCATGCGACGGTCTGTTACTACACCACCTGCAGCACTAAAGACACGCTTAGATAATACACTGGCAGCAGGGCAAGCCAGCACCTCCAATGCATACTGGCTAAGCTCTGGCCATGTATCCAACTTAGAGACCCAAAATTTGAAAGGGGAAGAGGCATCTGGGAGTACACTTAGAGGGAAAGCCAAGTAGTCTGTCACCATCTTACGGAAACGTTTCTTCCTGGTGACTGGAGCCGTCTCGGATGGTGTAGACCTTGCTGGCGCTGTCACAAAACTTTGCCACATTTGTAACATACAGCTCTTGCCCTGTACAGAGGCGCTGCTTCTGCTCCCTCTTGTTGTAGAGGTGTCTACACTGCCTCGACGCACAGAGCTGCTTTGTAAAGCAGTAGCAGCAGCAGCAGCTCTCTCGGCTGGAATGTACAACAGTATGGATTGCACCAGTGTGTCTTGGTACTCCTGCATTTTACGGTCCCGGTTCACCGGTGTGATGAGGGTTTGTAAGTTGTCCCGGTAGCGAGGGTCTAGGAGGGTGTACACCCAATTATCTGACGTGGTGAGAATGTGGGCGATGCGGCGGTCGTTTCTCAGGCACTGAAGCATGAAATCAACCATGTGCTGAAGACTCCCAACTGGCCAACAAAGGCTGTCCTCTGGAAGAGGCGTCATCTCTGCCTCCTCTGCATCACCCCACCCTCGCTCTACATACTGACTAGAGCGTTGTGTACCTCCCTCTGTAGGGATTTCTTCCTCCTCCATTGACTCCTCCTCCTCCTCACAAAGTGAGCCCTGCCCAGCCCTTTGTGAGGAACCACGTTGCGATGACTGTCCTGAAGGTAATTGAATTTGTGACTCCTCATCCTCCACCTCTTCCAAAACCTCTTCCTTTAGTGCTTTCAGTGATTTCTGAAGCAGGCAGATAAGGGGGACAGTCATGCTGACTAGTGCATCATCTGCACTCGCCATCCGCGTTGAGACATCAAACGCACGCAAAACGTCGCAGATGTCCTTCATAGAGGCCCACTCAGTAGTGGTGAAGTGTGAACGGCGCAAATTGCGAGTTGATTGCGCCTGTTGCAGCTGATACTCCATTACTGCTGGCTGCTGCTCACACAACCGCTCCAACATATGTAACGCGGAATTCCACCTGGTGGGTACGTCACATATGATGCGATGTTCAGGAAGGCGAAATCTGACTTGCAGAGCTGCAATGCGCGATCTGGCCATGCTGGAACGTCGCAAGTGAGCGCACTCTAGGCGGACCTTGTGCAGCAGTGCATCAAGATCCGGATAGTCCCTCAAAAAACTCTGCACGACCAAGTTGAGCACATGTGCCAGACATGGTATGTGAGTGAGGTTGCCAAGGCCCAGAGCTGCCACCAGATTTCGGCCATTGTCACACACTACCAAGCCTGGCTGGAGATTAGCTGACAAAAACCACACGTCGCTCTCCTGCTTGATGGCATCCCAGAGCTCCTGCACTGTGTGGCTTCGATTCCCCATGGAAATTAATTTCAGGACGGCCTGTTGATGTTTGGCCATGGCTGTGCTCATATCGGTCGCAACAGGTAAGCGTTCACGGGTACATGTGGAGGTATACCGTGACGGCTCGTGCAGCGATGATTCTGAGGAACTGGAGTAGGAGGAGTAATCAATGTGTACAGACTGGATTCCTGCAATCCTTGGAGTTGGCAGAACACGTACAGCGCCACTGGCAAGATCTGTACCCGGCTCCACAACATTGACCCAATGGGCAGTGAGGGAAAGGTATCGTCCCTGGCCATGGGTACTGGTCCACGCATCGGTGGTCAGGTGGACCCTGCTACTGACGGCGTTTAGTAGCGCATGTTTAATGTTTCCCTCGACATGTTTTTGCAGAGCAGGGACAGCTTGCCTGCTGAAATAAAATCGGCTTGGCACATTATATTGTGGGACTGCCAATGCCATAAAGTTCCTGAAACTGTCAGTCTCCACCAGCCTGAATGACAGCATTTCAAGGGACAGGAGTTTTGCAATGCCAGCATTCAGAGCCTGTGCTCGTGGATGGTTTGCCGAGTATGGCCGTCTTTTATCCCATGCCTGTGGTACCGATGGCTGTTTTGTGGTCTGGGAGTGTGACGATGACTGTGAACTTGCTGCTGTGGGTGGAATAACAGTTTGTCTATGGACAACAGTGACCAAGGTTCTTCCATGGAGATCCTGTGAGGAAGCCGAACCAGGTGTGTGTGAGCTGAAGGTAGAGGCTCCAACACGACCTGAAGATGTAGGTGCTGCTGTAGGTTGGCCTACATCTCCAGTGTGTCTTTGTAACTCAGCTACGTGCTTTGTCCGTACATGTTTCCACATATTTGTGGTATTCAGGTTACTGATATTTTTACCTCTTTTAACTTTTTGCTTACACAGCTTGCATTGAACATAGCAAATATCATCTACAAGTCTGTCAAAAAAGGACCACGCAGTGCAAGTCATGGGAGCGCCAATTTTGACATTTCTAAGAGAACTGCTCCCAACAGGTGCCAAACTGGAGGCTACAGGCAAGCGAGTCTGCAGCCTACCTCTCCCTCCTCTTTGTACCGTTGGGACAATCTCTTCCTCAGAGCTGCTCCCACCACCTTCCTGTTGCTCACGCCATGTTGGGTCTCGGACTTCATCATCTCCACTACCCTCTTCCAACACCTGCTGCTGTTGGATGGTCTGGGCAGCACCATGCTCCACAAAACCTGGCACCTGAGTCTCATCATCATCATAAGATGCGTTCTGCGGTGTGCTGTCCATCGGCACTGGCTCACCCGCCTCTTCAGATTGAGAGAGACACAGCTGTTGCGCATCACTGCATACTCCCTCTTCTTCAAATTGCAGAATGCTGCTTGCCTGTGCCCGTGTTTGCGAGCCAACAGATTCTGAGAACAGAAGCAGAGACTCAGCTGGCTCCTGTACAGAACTCTCTGACTGCCTGGGCAATTTGACAGGCGGTGAACAGACAGATGGTTGCTCAACAGTGTTGTGTTCCTGAGAGGAGGTGGAAGGAATTGAAGTCGATGCATTGGCTGCCATCCAACCAACAACGGCTTCAATTTGTTCTTCCCGCAGCAGGTGGGCACGCCGAGCTCCTACCAAAGTGCGCATAAAGGAACGCTCATGGGTAAAACTGGTGGATGCTGTGTCACTGAGGGCGGCAGCAGCCACAGAATCCCCACGTCCTCTCCCTGCTGAAACTCCACGGCCACGACCACGTGCCTTACTCACTGACTTCTTCATCTTGGTAGATTGATAAAGAAAGTCAGAAAAGTTATAAGGCCTAAGTGTGGTTATTACGCAGAGACTGGAGTGAACACTGAAACACAACTGTTCACAATCTGTGAAAGGCTACTCCTTTGTCTACTTCTATAGTGTTTGCAACCAATGTATTGGATACGGATGGAAGCGCGTCACACTAATAGATTATATTTATTTTAAATGGAATGGAGCAGAACCAATTGGAGAGAAATGAAAAGGATGAGGCACTGAGACACGCTCAGCAGAGTACAAGCAGCAGTGCTTGAACAAGTAACTGGAGCGTGATGTGCACTCAAAAAATAAAAAACACAGACTGAAGTGAACACTGAAACACAACTGTTCACAATCTGTGAAAGGCTACTCCTTTGTCTACTTCTATGTGTTTGCAACCAATGTATTGGATACGGATGGAAGCACGTCACACTAATAGATTATATTTTAAATGGAATGGAGCAGAACCAATTGGAGATAAATGAAAAGGATGAGGCACTGAGACACGCTCAGCAGAGTACAAGCAGCAGTGCTTGAACAAGTAACTGGAGCGTGATGTGCACTCAAAAAATAAAAAACACAGACTGAAGTGAACACTGAAACACAACTGTTCACAATCTGTGAAAGGCTACTCCTTTGTCTACTTCTATAGTGTTTGCAACCAATGTATTGGATACGGATGGAAGCGCGTCACACTAATAGTTAAATTGCATGGAGCTGCAAGAATTACACTGAAGAAAAAAAAAAAGAGTCTGTGAGTGACACGTGCAGATGCCTACAGACAGCGTTGCATGCAGAGCAAACTGCAGCGTCACCTGCACTCACACACACCTTGCACAGAGCTGTTAAAACAACACTGCAGGCAAAAGGAAGCTTTACACAGCGGTTGGTGCTAGCCTGCCTACAGCACAGTACACTAAATCGCAATCTCTAACTGTCCCTCAGAGTCAGCACAGCAGCGTTCTGTCCCTTACTGAATTCACAGCACAGTGACGCTAAAATGGCGGCGGCGCCTTTTATAGTGCATTCTGACATCATTTCAGCATCCAATCACAGCCATGCCATTAGTTAACATGACCGCAGCATTACAGGATGTGCCCACACTTCTTAGGATTCCTCATTGGCTGACTAAAATCACATTGCCTCTCAAAGAATTATGGGAACTTCCGATTCCGGTATACGATATATGGAAAATATCGGAACTAAGTATCGAAAGGCCGAAACAGCTAATATCGGCCGATACCCGATACTTGCGGTATCGAATGCTCAACACTATTCAGGAGACGATAATCAATACACGGCCTCAATGAGCCATCCTTCTTGGCCACAAAGAAAAAGCCGGCGCCCAAGGGTGAAGAGGATGGTCTGATATGACCCTTCTCTAAAGACTCTTTGATATAAGATCGCATGGCCTCATGCTCAGGTACAGATAAATTAAAGAGCCGACCCTTGGGAAATTTACAACCGGGTACTAAGTTAATAGCGCAATCATAGCTCCTATGAGGAGGTAAGGACACAGACTTACTCTCACTAAACACATCAGAAAAATCAGTCAAGTAGTCAGGGACATCCTGAGACTGGGGGGGGGGGCAGAAAAAACATCTTGAGACTGGGGGGGGCGAAAAAACAGGAGTGTCAGCACGAACACATTGACAACCCAAATGGTCACAGACACAGATTTCCAATCCAAAACAGGATTGTGAGTCTGTAACCAAGGAAAACCCAGTACAATAATGTCATGTAAATTATGTAACACCAAAAATTTGCAATTCTCTTGGTGGTTCGGGTCAACCCGCATTATCACCTGGGTAGAAAACTGGGGTTTATTCTCCGCCAAGGGGTAGAATCAATGCCCAGCAAAGGAATAGTCTTCCGCAGGGGTATCATAGGAAAACCACAACGTTTAGCAAAATCAAAATCCATCAGGTTAATAGCTGCTCCTGAATCAACAAAAGCCTGAGCTGAAAATGTGGACAGGGAGCAAATCAGGGTAACAGTCAACAGAAATTTAGTCTGAACACTACCCAAGACAACTGAGCGTGCAAAACGTCTTCCCCGCTTGGGCAGACTGAAATAGCATGAGAAGCATCACCACAATAGTAGCACAACTTATTACGTTTACGAAACTCATGACGCTGAGACCCAGAAGTCACTCCATCACACTGCAAGGGCTCAGGGGCTGGCTCACAAGGCAACACTATCTCACGCATACCTCTGCGCTCACGCAAACGTCTGTCAACTTGAATAGCTAATGACATAGAGTCATTGAGACCAGAGGGGACAGGGAATCCCATCATAACGTCCTTTACAGTCTCTGCCAGACCCTTCCGAAAAACAGCTGCCAAAGCGTCATCATTCCATTTTGTCAGGACAGCCCACTTTCTGAATTTCTGACAAGCGTCTTCACGACCCTGATTTAATGCCAACAAGGTTTTTTCAGCTTGATCAGTGACATTAGGTTCATCGTACAACAACCCCAGAGCCTGAAAAAACACATCAACATCATTCAAAACAGGATCCCCAGGTGTCAGGGAAAAGGCCCAATCCTGAGGATCGCCGCGCAGGAGAGAGATGACAATTTGAACCTGCTGCATTGTGTTCCCTGAGTATTTAGGCTTCAAAGCAAAAAACAACTTACAGTTATTTTTAAAATTCAAAAACTTAGACCGATCCCCCAAAAATAAATCCGGCAGAGGGATCCTAGGTTCCACAACAGGCAACCCAGCAAGATAGGAAGCAATACTCCGAACTTCAGCAGCAAGCTACTCCACACGATCGGACAAATGCTTGACCTCCATTGGGGAAAAAATTCCTCCTCAGCCCCCAGAGAAAAAGAGGGAAACAATGCAACAAACAGGAAAAAAAAAAAATTTCTGACAACTCTGACATTTTTTTTTTCCTTTACTATTTTTCCCTTCTATTGAGTACTATAGAATTTTCAGTATGGCCGGTGATTCTGTTATGTTTTGGTAGCTGAGGAGGCAGGAGCAAAAAAACGCATAGGCAGCCTAACACCAGAGAGGTTGGAAACTAATAAGTTGCAGACCCCTAAACTAACTACACAACTAGAAGCAGCCGTGGAGCGTACCTACGGTGGTCTTAGACGCCTCGGCACAGCCGGAGAGATAGCTATCCCTGAAGATGGAAAGAGGAAAGCTAACTGCCCCGGAGTAGACCCCAAAAGAGTAGGAAGCCCCCAAACATATAATGGCGGTTAGACAAGATGAAAATACGAACACAGACAGAAAATAGAGTGAGCAAACGCTGGGGCCCAAAACTGTCTAGATAGGACAGCACAGGAGAGAATACTGTCTGCAACCCAGAAAAACCCTAGGAAAAACTCCAACACTTCTGAATCCAAAAACACTGAGACCACACGGTATCGACCACTTATATCAGATCTCTGGTGTGGACACGTAGCTACCCAGCAGTAAAATATCACAAGAACTGAGCAAATGAACAAATACAAAAAACGAATGGAGACCAGCCAAAGCCCCCCAAAGGGGACCCGGCTGAAGACAAAAAACAATGCAGGAAAAAGCAAGGAATTCAAACCACAGTAAAAAAAAACTGAGACTTATCTGAAAGCAAGCAGGAGACTGCAGGAGAGCAAGCTGAATTCCAACCTAGACCAGGAAGCACAATTGATCACCGGCGAGGATCATGGGAGGTCAGCTCACTTATATCAGGCCAGTCAGTACCACCTGACAACCACTCGTTATCTGCAGGTGTAGGACTCTTGGTATTCAACATAGGTTCAATACCCTCAGCAACCACCAGAGGGAGCTTCAGCCCCGAAGTCATCTCCAAAACGTTCACAACAGCTGAGCCCCTAGTCCATTGAACTGCAGAGCCAAAGAGTGCAGCTCTGCACAAGTCTCTACTCAGCGTGTGCTTTCCTGTGCACCCGTCAATACATGGATGCCCGCACCGCAATGCTTCACTTGGCGCCCGACTCTCGGTACACCCGCTGGTATCTGGATGCCCGCACCACAATGCTTCACTTGGCGCCCGACTCTCGGTACACTCACTGGTATCTGGTTGTCCGGACCGCAATGCTTCACTTGGCGCCCGACTCTCAGGACACCTGCTGGTATATGGTTAGCCACACTGCGACGCTTCCCTCGGCGCCCGTCTCTCTGTACACTCACTGGTACATGGGAGTCCCCCCTGCGCCCGTCCTGGGTCTATGCTCTGCAGTCTGCCTCTCTCTGCGGCGCGCAGCAGGTTCCTGCTCTCTCTTCTCTGTGGCGGGAACTCTCTGCCTTTTCCTGTACTCGACTTTCCTTCCCCTCGCTTACCACGCCCCTTCTCTCTAGGTCATGGGTCCTTTCCGACTCCCATTTCCTTCCCCCGTGCAACACTGGACGCAGCCTCGGCAGTTCCGGACCCGGTGTGTCATAGGTACCCACAGCCCGTCTCCTTCCTTACACATCCGCAAGATAAATTTCACCTGTCAACTGTATTGGACGTGGTGAATCCACACGGTTCAGTGATCACATGCGGATTCACCTGCATTCAAAATTCTGCCAATTACTGACCGTGTGCACCTACCCTAAAGAGGCCGGGAAACAAGCGTTGAACGACTTCAATATTGTCGATTGCGCTCGTTTAGTGGCCTGAACTCAGCGCATGTAAATACAACCGAAATGTTTCTGTGTGATGGTGCAATATGTGAGCATTTGGGCCCCACTTTGTCTAAAACCGGCCCTGGGCGGGATTGAGACATATGGGTGGTAGGATGAGAGGACATAAATGGGAGCAGGATTTACAGTACATATATAGGTGGACAGGATGAGAGGACATATGCAGTGAATGAAATAAGTATTTGATCCCTTGCTGATTTGTAAGTTTGCCCACTGACAAAGACATGAACAGTCTATAATTTTAAGGGTAGGTAAATTTTATCATTGAGAGATAGAATATCAAAAATAAAAAACAGAAAATCACATTGTATAAATTATATACATTTATTTGCATTTTGCAGTGAGAAATAAGGATTTCATCCCCTATCAACCATTAAGAGTTCTGGCTCCTACAGTCCAATTAAACGCTCCTAATTCACTCATTACCTGCAATAAAGACAGCTCTTACATAGTCACCTTTATAAAAGACTCCTGATCATAGGAGATCATAGACCTGCTGGAATAGGCGACAAAACCACAAGTAAGACGCTGGGTGAGAAGGAGACAACTGTTGGTGCAATAGTAAGAAAATGGAAGAAATGCAAAATGACTGTCAATCGACATCGATCTGGGGCTCCATGCAAAATCTCACCTCGTGGGGTATCCTTGATCATGAGGAAGGTGAGAGATCAGCCTAAAATTGCACGGGGGAACTTGTTAATGATCTCAAGGCAGCTGGGATCACAGTCACCAAGAAAACCATTGGTAACACATTACACCGTAAAGCTTCAATATCCTGCAGAGCCTGCAAGGTCCCCCTGCTCCAGAAGGCACATGTGCAGCCCGTCTGAAGTTTCCCAATGACACCTGGATGATTCTGTGAGTGATTGGAGAAGGTGCTGTGGTCAGATGAGACAAACATTGAGCTCTGTGGCATTAACTCAACTCGCCGTGTTTGGAGGAAGAGAAATGCTGCCTATGACCCAAAGAACACCATCCCCACTGTCAAGCATGGAGGTGGAAGCATTATGTTTTGGGGGTGTTTCTCTGCTAAGGGCACAGGACTACTTCACTGCATCAATGGGAGAATGGATGGAGCCATGTACCGTAGAATCCTGAGTGACAACCTCCTTCCCTCCGCCAGGACATTAAGGCTAAGTTCACACGCTGCGGAATTGCCGCGGAAATTTCCGCGGCAATCCCGCACTTCTCTGCCGCGGGAAATACGCATTTTTTTGGTATGCGTATTCCCGCCAGAAACTAGCGTTTTGCAAGCGTAATTAGCTTGCAGAATGCTAGCGTTTTCCTAGCGATCTGTAGCATCGCTTGGAAAACTGATTGACAGGTTGGTCACACGAGTCAAACATAGTGTTTGACAAGTGTGACCAACTTTTTACTATTGATGCCGCCTATGCCGCATCAATAGTGAAAAGATCTAATGTAAAAATAATAAAAAAAATAATAAAGATATTCTCACCTTCTGGCGGCCCCCGCAGCCTTCCCACCTCTCAGCGACGCTCCCGGCCAATCCCGTTCCCAGTAATGCATTGCGTCAGACCCCAGATGACGTAGCATCACGCGAGACCGCTACGTCATCTGGGTGATCTCGCAATGCACTACTGGGAACGGGAGCGTTGCTGAGAGGCGGGAAAGCTGCGGGGGCCGCCGGAAGGTGAGAATATCATTATTTTTTATTTTAATTATTGTTTTACCAGGGATATGGTACCCAGGGCCTGGAGGAGAGTCTCCTCTCCTCCGGACCCTGGGTACCATCCGCACATGAACCGCTTACATTCCGCATAGCCACATGCGGAAAGTAAGCGGTTCAATTCATTCCTATGGCGGCGATTCCGCCGAGATTACGCAAAATTAATGAACATGTTGCTATTTTTTCCGCGAAGCGTTTTTTTTCGCAGAAAAAAACGCTGCATGTGCACAAAAATTGCGGAATCCATTTAAATGAATAGGATGCTTAATGCTTGCGTTTTTTTCGCGTTTTTGCCGCAGGAAAAAACGCGAAAAAAGCGCGAAAATTCCTGCCGTGTGCACTTAGCCTAAAAATGGGTCGTGGCTGAGTCTTCCAGAAAGACAATGACCCAAAACATACAGCCAAAGCAACAAAGGAGTGTGTCATGAATGTGCTAGAGATGGTTTCTGAGCAGAGGCTCCCTCTGGTGGTTACAGACAGTACTGAACCTTTCAGCGAGGAATGGCAATCTAGGATCACGGACTGGTCTGATATAAGGGAGGTTCCCTCCCATGATGGTTGCCGGTGATCAATTGTTCTTGTCTCAATTGTGGTTCCTGGTTCATTTGGAAGTTTGCTGGAGTCCTGCCTGCATCTTCTGCTATCAGATAAGATATTTTCTGCTTTTATTTTTGTACTTGCTTTTTGCATTGTTTTCTGCACATTTGTGGAGGTCAGCCAGGTCCCCTCCTGGGGCATGAGCTCCTCACAGTTTGTCTGTAGCCTCTGTTGTTTTTTCATTTGCTTTTTCCTGCTTTTTCAGCGGCTGCAGCTTGGTTTTGTTCACACTGAGATCTGATTTAGTGGGTGGCGAGATCGTGTGATCTCAGTATTTTTGTAATCAGAATTGTTGGATTTTTGTAGGGTTTTCTGGGTTGCAGAAAGTAATCTCTCCTGTCCTATCCTATTTAGTCAGCTTGTGGCCCCAGCGTTTGCTCAATCTGTTTTCTGCCTGCGTTTGTGTTTTCATCTTGTCTAACCGCCATTATATGTTTGGGGGCTGCTTATTTCTTTGGGGATCTGCTCCGGGGCAGTTAGCTTTCCTGTTTCTATCTTTAGGTATAGCTAGCTCTCAGGCTGTGACGAGGCGTCTAGGATCAAAGTAGTGTCACGCTGTCTAGCAGATGTATAAATATATAATGTCAGTAATCTATCAAGTGGGACAACATACTATCTAACATATAAGTAGGTAACATTAACATGTATATATAGCATAGTATTACCTGACATAATATCCTGTGAGTCAATACTGAATCCTTTTCACGCTGTCTCTGGCTAGAGGTGGACCGGGGTCTATGCTGACCCTAAACTGGGGTCCTGACTAGTCCCTCTACCTGGAGGTACTGTTAATGGTACAGAGGTCCAGGCCACCAGCGTAAACCCTGTCTCCTACTAATCCCTGACCACTGTAATCTAGTCCTTAGAAGGACCCTGATTACCACCAAAGGGAATGGACAGGTAAAGGTTAACAAACAGTATAGACAAACGAGACAGACAGGGGATAAAGTAAATACTGTCTTTCATACAACATATAAACACAGAGGGAACACCAAAGGTCTAGGAGATAAACTATAAGCAAGGAGGGGATGAACAACAAAAGAGCTCTTAGCTTAAGTCTTCTCAGAACCGATCCTATCTGCAGTCTGTATGAATGCTTTCACCGGCATCTAACACCCAGACTGGCAGGAATATAAGGGAAGCTAATTAGAACATAATTAAAAGCAGCCGGGCGAGGCTGGACCTAGTCTTAGCAAAGAGCTAGGTAAAATTAACTCTCTCATTACCAAACACAAAGTAACAGCAACTCAGCTGCGAGAAGTCAGAATGTGCAATCGCGACGATCCTCGTGGCGATGCACCCATGACAAGTAGGAACGCTCCACGGCTGCCTTTAGTTGTGGTGGTTAGTTCAGGTTTCTGCAACCCATCAGTTACCAACATCTCAGGTGTTCGGCTGCCCGGCTGTTGTTCCTGTCCTCCTCAGCTACCGAAACATAACAGGATTGGCTCAAAAAGAAGCACATTAAGGTCATGCAGTGGCCTAGCCAGTCTCCAGACCTTCATCCCATAGAAAACTTATGGAGGGAGGTGAAGCTCCGAGTGGCCAAGCGACAGCCTCAAAATCTTAGTGATTTAGAGATGATCTGCAAAGAGGAGTGGAGCAAAATTCCTCCTGACATCAAACCTCATCATCAGCTACAAAAAACGTCTGACTGCTGTGCTGCCAACAAGGGTTCTGCCACTAAGTATTAATTCTTGTTTGCCAGAGGGATCAAATACTTATTTCTCACTGCAAAATGCAAATAAATGTATATAATTTATACAATGTGATTTTCTGGACTTTATTTTTGATATTCTATCTCTCAATGTTAAAATTAACCTTCCCCTAACCCCTTTCCAACCTCAGGTGTAACAGTACGCCGACATCGGACTCCCTCCCTTTGATATATCACACAAAAAAATAGAGCATCCAGCCCAAATAGATACATAAGACAATAGAATAAAAAAGTATAAAAAAGTATAAAAAAGTAAAAAAATAGAATAATAGACACATAAGATGGCGCTGAGCCCACATCTTTCCAAGAACATGTCAGCTGTTTTGAACAGCTGACAAGTGCCCGGAATAGTCAGGGGTGGAATCGGGATCCACCCACGGCTATTAACTAGATATATGCCACTGTCAAACGCTGACAATGGCATTTAACTCACGCTTCCGGCCATAGGGCCGGAAACTAGCCCACTGGTGACCCCCGTCACGTGATCGTGAACCGGTGACCCGTGATCACGTGACGGGTAACCAGTTTGTTGGCATGACAACCAGAGGTCTCTATGATTGTCGGTGCTGACTTGCTGTGAGCGACACCCGGTGGTCGGCACTCATAACAAGTGAGTAATTCTGCTATATAGAGGCGATCTGATCATCGTCTGTGTGTAGCAGAGCCGATCGGGTTGTGGCAGCTTCTAGTCTTCCATGGAGGCTATTGAAGCATGCCAAAAGTAAAAAAAAAAAATGTTTTTAAAAATATAAAAGAAATAAAAAAAATATAAAAGTTCAAATCACCCCCCCTAAAACAATAAAAAAAAAATACACATATTTGGGATCTCTGCGTTCAGAATCAATAGATCAATAAAAAAAAGGATTAACCCGATCGCTAAACGGCCTAGTAAGAAAAAAGTCAAAACTCCAGAATTACGTGTTTTTGGTCGCCGCGACATTGCATTAAAAAGCAATAATGCGCGATGAAAAGATCGTATCTGCACCAAAATGGCATCATTAAAAACGTTAGATAGGCATGCAAAAGTAAGCCATCACCCAACCCAAGATCACGAAAAATGGAAACGCTAAGGGTATTGGAAAATACTGCAATTTTTTTTTTTAACAAAGTTTGGAATTTTTTTTCACCACTTAGATAAAAAAGAGCCTAGACATGTTTGGTGTCTATGAATTCGTAATGACCAGGAGAATCATAATGGCAGCTCAGTTTTAGCATTTAGTGAACCTAATAAAAAAGCCAAACAAAAAACAAGTGTGGGATTGCACTTTTTTTGCAATTTCAACGCACTCTGAATTTTTTCCCGTTTTCTAGTACACGACATGGTAAAACCAATGGTGTCGTTCAAAACTACAACTCGTCCCGCACATGGCTATATTGACGGAAAAATAAAGTTATGGCTCTGAGAAGAAGGGTAGCAAAAAACAAAAACGCAAAACCGAAAAAGCTCCAGTCATGAAGGGGTTAAAATTATAGACTTCATGTCTTTGTCAGTGGGAAAAATTACAAAATCAACAAGGGATCAAATAATTACTTCCTTCTCTGTATGGGGGCAGGATGAGAAGACATATGCAGGCAGGATGAGAGGACATATACCGAGCTCCTGTGCATTATGTCACTGGTGATCCCTGTATTACCTGTACACTATATATTATATACAGAGCTCCTGTGCATAATGTCACTGGTGATCCCTGTATTACCTGTACACTGACACTATATACAGAGCTCCTGTGCATAATTTCACTTGTGATCCCTGTATTACCTGTACACTATATACTATATACAGAGCTCCTGTGCATAATGTCACTGGTGATCCCTGTATTACCTGTACACTGACACTATATACAGAGCTCCTGTGTATAATGTCACTGGTGATCCCTGTATTACCTGTACACTATATATTATATACAGAGCTCCTGTGCATAATGTCACTGGTGATCCCTGTATTACCTGTACACTGACACTATATACAGAGCTCCTGTGCATAATTTCACTGGTGATCCCTGTATTATCTGTACACTATATACTATATACAGAGCTCCTGTGTATAATGTCACTGGTGATCCCTGTATTACATGTACGCGGACACTGTATATAGAGCTCATATGTATTGTCACTGATGATCACTGTCACTGAGCGCATGTCACCTCTATCTCTTGCAGTCACTGGGCGCACGGCACCTCTCTCTTCAGCGGTCCCGCTGGAGACAGTGGGGACCAAACAATGCAGCCCGCCACGGCACCGGTGCTCAGGGGACGAAGCATGCTGCTCATCCGGCTGCTCGCTGCTGCTAATTGGCGCCAAAATCCCTGCTGCGTGCGCTTTTCCTTTTATGTTGCCTCCTCCTACCCGGGTCAGGAGGTCGGTCCAGGTCCTCATTTCTTCTCCCAGGCAACATGGGAGGCAGCCTCAACAGTTCCGGACCCAGCTCGGTACAGGTACCCACAGCTCGATCTTCCTCCTTACAATGTCACCGGTGATCACTGTATTACCTGTACACTGACACTATATACAGAGCTCCTGTGTATAATGTCACTGGTGATCACTGTATATTACCTGTACACTGATAATATATACAGAGCTCCTGTGCATAATGTCACTGGTGATCCCTGTACTACCTGTACACTATATATTATATACAGAGCTCCTATGTATAAGGTCACCGATGATCACTGTATTACCTGTACACTGACACTATATTCAGAGCTCCGGTGTATAATGTCACTGGTGATCACTGTATATTACCTGTACACTGATAATATATAGAGCTCCTGTGCATAATGTCACTGGTGATCCCTGTATTACCTGTACACTATATATTATATACAGAGCTCCTATGTATAAGGTCACCGGTGATCACTGTATTACCTGTACACTGACACTATATACAAAGCTCCTGTGTATAATGTCACTGGTGATCACTGTATATTATCTGTACACTGATAATATATACAGAGCTCCAGTGTATAATGTCACTGGTGATCACTGTATTACCTGTACACTGATACTATATACAGAGCTCCTGTGTATAATGTCACTGGTGGTGATCACTGTATTACCTATACACTGCCACTATATACAGAGCTCCTATGCATAATGTCACTGGTGATCACTGTATTACCTGTACACTATATATTATATACAGAGCTCCTATGTATAATGTCACTGGTGATCACTGTATTACCTGTACATTGATACTATATACAGAGCTCCTCTGTATAATATCACTGGTGATCCCTGTATTACCTGTACACTATGCACTGGAGTTCTATATATAGTATCAGTGTACAGGTAATACAAGGATCACCAGTGACATTATGCACTGGAGTTCTGTATATAGTATCAATGTCACTGGTGATCCATGTATTACCTGTACACTGATACTATACACAGAACTCCTGTGTATAATGTCATTGGTGATCCCTGTATTGATGAATAGGCAACAGTTTGCTCATTCAGTCTAATACATCCATAGTCCTCCATAC
The DNA here is from genome assembly GCA_033576555.1 of Oophaga sylvatica. Taxonomy (NCBI): domain Eukaryota; kingdom Metazoa; phylum Chordata; class Amphibia; order Anura; family Dendrobatidae; genus Oophaga; species Oophaga sylvatica. The sequence continues at coordinate 10,514 of JARQOD010003916.1, read as the reverse complement.
AGTATAATACACTCCCTATAGTCCTCTGTTGTGAATATGCTGGAGGTGGCTTCTGAGCTGGGGCTCCCTCCGGTGGTTGCTGAGGGTAATGAACTGATTACTGAATGGCCTTCAGCTGGCGCTGAATGGTAGGATATAAGTGGCCTGAGTTCCTACGGTGATCCTAGAAGCCTTGTCACAGCCTGAGAGATAACTACACCTAAAGGCAGAAAGATGAAAGCTATCTGCCCCGGAGCAGATCCCCAAAGAAAATAGGAAGCTCCCAAACATGTAATGGCGGTTAGACAAGAAGAAAGCACGGACACAGACAGAAAATAGAATGAGCAAACGCTGGGGCCCAATCTGTCTAGTCAGAAAAGTACAGGAAAGAATTCTGACTGCAATCCAACAAAACCCTAACAAAAATACCAACACTTCTGATTGCCAAAAAACCTGAGCTCACACGATCTCATCCACCTAAATCAGATCTCTGGTGTAACAAAACGCTATTCAGCAAATAAAAAGTAACAAAAGAGCAAAGCAAAAGAGCAGACACAAACGGAGCACAATTGCAGCGACAGACCCCCAAAAGGGGACAGGCTGCAGTCCACTGCAGGCAGCAAACCAGCAGATGAAAAAAAAAACAGCAAACACTTATCTGAAGGAGAGCAGGAAACTAGCAGTGCTTCAAGCAAGACCAGAAGGAACAACTGATAACCGGCAAGGCTGCTGGGAACTCAGGCCACTTATATCCTACCATTCAGTGCCAGCTGAAGGCCATTCAGTAATCAGTTCATTACCCTCAGCAACCACCGGAGGGAGCCCCAGCTCAGAAGCCACCTCCAGCATATTCTCAACAGTCCTCCATAAAGTATAATACACTCCCCATAAACCTCCATATAGTATAATATGCCCCATAGTTCTCCACATAGTATAATGTGCCCCATAATCCTCCATACATTATAATGCATTACCCATAGCCCTCAGTACAGTATTATGTGTAATGCTGCTGCAGTGCAGTATAGCGCAACCTCCACCAGGGGGTGCTGGTGAGGGAAGAGAGGTTGCACAAACACTGCGTAGCAATACTGAGCAGCAGCACAGTTGTAACAGGTAATGAAAGAGTGGTAAAACAAGCTGAGTAATACACTGTCAGGAGCAGAAGTACCAAAGGTCACAGCAATGCACGAAGTCAGAGACAAGCCAGAAGTCAGAGCCTAAAGGGAACATGGTATCCAAAACGTGAGACGTAAGACGTAGTTGGGGTGCAAGCCAGAGAGTTAAAACCAGTCGGGGAACGCAGTAACAGGAACGGAAAACAAGAGATGGGGTTCAGAGATAAGGCCGAGTCATACACTGTACAGGAAGTCAGAGGTATAAGGATCACAAGGGTATGCGGGTCAAATGCTCTAGCCAGGAAGCATGAACTATAACTAATGCTGATGCTGGCCCGCAGGATGCAGAGGACTGAAATAGCCCAGCCAGTTACAAAACGAGGCAGAGGGAATTAACCCCCACATGACCAGTCCAGAGAGAAGATAGCAGAAAACAAACCCCAGACTGGATCATGACAGTACCCCCCTCTCAATGGAGGGCCACCGGAACCCCAGGCTTCCCTGGACGAGCGTGAAAGGCCCGGACCAACCGATCCGCATGGACTGAATGCACCGGTACCCACGACCGGTCCTCAGGACCATAATCTTTCCAATGGATCAAGTACTGAAGTGAATGGCAGAGCATACGAGAATTCACCACCTGTTCCACCTCATACTCGGTCCTGCCATCCACCACAACAGGCGGCGGGTGCAAGGGAGACTTACCTGAGGAAGGCCCGACGGCTTCAGAAGCGCCTTATGGAATACATTGGGGATCCACAACGATGGAGGAAAGCGCAGGCGATAGGCCACAAGATTGATCACCTCTAAAATTTCATAAGGGCCAATAAACTTGGGATCCAACTTAGCAGAGGGAATCCTCAATCTAATATTTTTGGTGAATAACCATGTCTTTTCCCCCACCTGGTAAGCTGGCCCCACAGAACGTCGTTTATCCGCAAAAAAATTATATTTGCCCTGAGCCTCCCCAATGTTTCTCTGGACCTCCCTCCAGATCTCCCCCACCGCAGAAAGGCCGAATTAGCCTTTGAACACCCCGAATCCAGCCGGGAAAACTCACCAAAGTGAGGGTAAAACCCATAGTTGCAGAACAACGGGGAAGTACCAGTGGACTGATTGACATGATTATTGAAAGCAAATGCCGCCATGGGTACCGCAGACGATCAATCATCCTGTCTAGACGTGGCAAGACACTGCAATATCTGCTCCAAAGACTGATTGGTCCTTTCAGTTTGATGGTTGGTCTCGGGATGGTAGGCCGATGAAAAGGTTAGACTGATACCCAGCCTTTTACAAAAGGCCCTTCAGAATTTTGCCACAAATTGCACCCCTCTATCAGACACCACACTGACAGGCACACCATGCAACCGGATCACATGCTCAATGAATAGCTTTGATAAAGTCTCAGCATTAGGGAGACCCGCCAAAGGTACAAAATGCACCTGTTTACTGAAACTATCAACAACTACTCAGATCATGGTTTTGCCATTAGAGGGGGGAAGTTCGGTGATAAAATCCATTGACCGATGAGTCCACGGTCTATCTGGAATTGGCAGTGGCACCAATTCCCCGACTAGCCGGTTACGGAAGGTTTTAGCGTGGGCACAAGTTTCACAGGAGGACACAATCCCAGTGATGTCAGAACTCAGAAGCCAACGAAGGCCACCAAAACAGCCTAGTGATGGCTTTACGCGTGGCCGAGATTCCAGGATGCCCACTCAGAGCCGAATCATGAAACTCCCGAAGCACCCTTAACCGATACTGAACAGGCACAAAGAGCTTATTATCAGGTATGGATGAAGGAGCAATAAATTGGGCCTCACGAATCTCCCGTTCCAATGCCGAGGACAGCAGCCACCACCACTCCACGATGAAGAATGGAGGAAGGAGGTTCAGGAGGTGATATTGAATCTAGACTACGAGATAAGGCATCAGCCTTCACATTCTCTATGGGGCTGCATTTTCTCTATGGGGCTGCAATATACTCTGTGATGCTGCATTATATTCAATGGGGGCTGCATTATACTCTCTGGGCACAGCATTATTCTCTATACGGTTGCATTATATTCTATGGGGCCTTCTTAATACTCTTTGGGGGCTGCGTTATACTCTATGGGGCTGCGTTATACTCTATGGGGGCTGAATTATACTCTACAGGGGCTGCATTATTCTCTGGGAGGCTACATTATAATCTATGGGGGCTGCATTATACTCTATGTACTCTGGGGCTGCATTGTACTCTATGGGGGCTGCGCTATATTCTATGGGGGCTGCATTATACTCTATTGGGGCTGCATTACACTATATGGGCACTGCATTATACTCTATGGGGCTGCATTATACTCTCTGGGGGCTGCACTATACTATTTGAGGCTGTATTTGTCACGCTGTCTAATGATATGTATACAATGTCAGTAAACTATTAATACAGGAACAACACTCTATACAACAACTAGTATAGCAACATCAGCATGTAAGTATAGAATAGATTTACCTGACACGATATCTGCTGAACTCAGGGTTAATCTTGAGGACTTGATGAGCTGAAACAGGAAAGAGGTGGACCGGGATCTAACCTGACCCTAAACTGGGGTCCTAACTAATCCCTCACCTTGGAGGTACTGATAATGGTTCAGAGGTCCAAGTCTCCAACCTAACCCTGTCTCCTATCAGACCCTGAACCCTGTAATCAGTCCTAAGAAGGATCCTGACTACCACCAAAGGGATATGGGCTGATCTCAGCTAAATACACAGATTAGACATATAAGACAGACAGGATAACACTCGCTTGCATACACACTCAAACACCAAAGGAACAAAAATGGTCTGGGAAATAAACTCTAACCAAGTTGAGCTTAGAACAACTAAGGAGCTCACAACTAAAGTCTATACAGATTCATTCCTATCTGTGGTCTGCATGAAGGTTTCACTGGCAACTCCCCAAGCAGACAACCAGGAATTTAAAGGAAACCAATCAACAAATAATCAATTGCAGCCGGGAAAAACTGCACCCAGTCCCAGCACAGACAGAATTAACTCCCTAGCTGCCAAACACAAAGAAACAGCAGCTCAGCTGTGAGAAGTCAAAATGTGCAACCGCGACGATCTTCGTGGCAATGCACACATGACAGTATTTTACTCTATGAGGAAGCATTATGCCAGTGGTCCCCAACCTTTTTTGCACCAGAGACCGGCTTCAAGCAAAACCATTCTTCCATGGCCCGGCAGAGCGGGGATGGAGGTGGGGCAGGGGCTTTGGTCATATGGGGGTGGGGCTATGGACGGAGTTGTAGTATGTATAGCAAGATGGTCCCACACATATAATCCCCCCCATGTATAGTATGATGGCCCCACAAAGTACTGATTGATATATATATACTGTATATACTCGAGTATAAGCCGAGGCACATAATTTTGCCACGGAAAACTGGGTAAGCTTATTGACTTGAGTGTAAGCCGGGTATGCATTGTCCCCTCATTCCTATCCCGGTATGTGTGGTTCCCCCTGTCCTGTCCAGCTCTGTGACTCCCCTGCTGTATGCATGGCTCGCTTGTCCCATCCTGTATGCATGGCTCCGCTCCCACCCTCCCATCCTGTATGCATGGCTCCCTTGTCCGATCCTGTATGCATGGCTCTGCTCCCCCCTCCTGTCCTTGTATGCATGGCTCCCCTGTCCCATCCTTGTATACATGGCTCCGCTCCCACCCTCTCATCCTGTATACATGGCTCCGCTCCCCCCCATCCTTGTATGCATGGCTCCCCTGTCCCATCCTTGTATACATGGCTCCGCTCCCACCCTCTCATCCTGTATACATGGCTCCGCTCCCCCTCCCATCCTTGTATACATGGCTCCCTTGTCCCATCCTTGTATACATGGCTCTGCTCCCACCCTCTCATCCTTGTATACATGGCTCCCCTGTCCCATCTTGTATACATGGCTCCGCTCCCCCCTCCCATCCTTGTATACATGGCTCCCCTGTCCCATCTTGTATACATGGCTCCGCTCCCCCCTCCCATCCTTGTATACATGGCTCCCCTGTCCCATCTTGTATACATGGCTCCGCTCCCCCCTCCCATCCTTGTATACATGGCTCCCGTCCCATCTTGTATACATGGCTCCGCTTCCCCCTCCCATCCTTGTATACATGGCTCCCCTGTCCCATCCTGTATACATGGCTCCGCTCCCCCCTCCCATCCTTGTATACATGGCTCCCTGTCCCATCTTGTATACATGGCTCCGCTCCCCCCTCCCATCCTTGTATGCATGGCTCCCTTGTCCCATCCTTGCATACATGGTTCCGCTCCCATCCTCTCATCCTTGTATACATGGCTCCCCTGTCCTATCTTATATACATGGCTCCGTTCCCACCCTCCCATCCTTGTATGCATGGCTCCCCTGTCCCATCCTGTATGCATGGCTCTGCTCCCACTCTCCCATCTTGTATGCATGGCTGGGCTCCCCCTTCCTCCCCAATATAATTACCCTCCTCGCACCGTCGCTGCACGTCCCTGCATCGCTGTCCTGGCGCGTCAGCTTCTTCCTGTGCAGAGCGGTCACGTGGTACCGCTCATTAAGATCATGAATATGGACGTCACGCCTATGGGAGTGGAGTCGCGTCCATATTCATGACCTTAATGAGCGGTACTACGTGACAGCTCAGCACAGGATGAAGCTGCCGCGCCGGGACAGGGATGCAGCGACAGAAGGTGAGTATCGATGTCTTCTGGTTCTGGAAGCCGGCGGCTGCAGCTGTCACTACAGTGCTACTGTTGCCTGCTCCCCGTGTGTGGCAGCATTCTGAGCCATGGCTCCGTGGACCGGCAACAGAACTGCAAACGGCCCGGTCCTGGGCCGCGGACCGATGGTTGGGGACCCCTGCATTATGCTCTCTGGGGGCTGAGTTATACTCTATAGGGGCTATGCTTATACCCTATGGGGCCTGCATTATACTCTATGGGGCTGCCTTTTAATCTATGGAGCTGCATTATACTCTGTGATGCCGCATTATACTTTATGTACTCTATGGGGCTGCATTGTACTGTATGGGACTGCATTATAGTCTGCAGGGGCTGCGTTAAACTCTATGGTGGCTGTGCTATACTCTATGGGTGCTGCATTATACTCTATGGGGGCTACGTTATACTCTATGTACTCTATGGGGCTGCATTGTAGTGTATGGGACTGCATTATACTCTATGGTGGCTGCGTTAAACTCTATGGGGGCTGCGTTAAACTCTATGGGGGCTGCGCTATACTCTATGGTGGCTGCATTATACTCTATGGGCGCTGCATTATACTCTATGGGGCTGCATTATCTAGGATGGTGGGAGGAGGAATGTGTTTTTTTCAGAGGATATGTCATCCTATATTGATAAAATTGTAACATGGAAACTGTTATGTTTCGGTAGCTGAGGAGTGCAGGTAAAAAAGGCAATACACCAGAGCAGTTGGAATCTATGAGATTGCAGTACCCTGACTAACCACCACAACTAGAGGCAGCCGTGGAGCGTTCCTACGTTGGTCCTAGACGCCTCGTCACAGCCTGAGAAACTAACTACACCTAAAGATAGAAATAGGAAAGCTATCTGCCCCGGAGCAGAACCCCAAAGATAATAGAAAGCCCCCAAACATGTAATGGCGGTTAGACAAGATGAAATACTGACACAGAAAGAAAATAGTATGAGCAAACGCTGGGGCCCAAACTAACTAAATAGAAAAGGATAAGAAGGGTACTTACTGCAATCCCAGAAAACCCTGAAAAGCACCAACTCTACTAATTTCAAAAACGCCTGAGATCACACGACCTCTTCCACCTAAATTAGTTCTCTGGTGTAACAAAATCAAAACAGCAGCCACTGAAAAAACTGGAAAAAGCAAAAGTACAAACATCAGTGGCTGAACTAAACTGAGAGGGCAAAAGCCCCCGGAGGGGACCCTGAAGGCCCCCACAGAAGTGCAGGACAAAATGCAAAAATATAGCACAAAAAACAAAAGAAAATGTCTTATCTGTTAGCAGGAGATGCAGACATGACACAGCAGGCTACAAGGGAAACAGGAATGAAGGATTCAGACCAGAACAATTGATCACCGGCAACCCTGATGGGAAGGTGTTATGTTACGGTAGCTGAGGAGTGCAGGTAAAAAAGGAAATACACCAGAGCAGTTGGAATCTATGAGATTGCAGTACCCTGACTAACCACCGCAACTAGAGGCAGCCGTGGAGCGTTCCTACGATGGTCCTAGACGCCTCGTCACAGCCTGAGAAACTAACTACACCTAAAGATAGAAATAGGAAAGCTATCTGCCCCGGAGCAGAACCCCAAAGATAATAGAAAGCCCCCAAACATGTAATGGCGGTTAGACAAGAGGAAATACTGACACAGAAAGAAAATAGTATGAGCAAACGCTGGGGCCCAAACTATCTAAATAGAAAAGGACAGGAAGGGTACTTACTGCAATCCCAGAAAACCCTGAAAAACACCAACTCTACTAATTTCAAAATCACCTGAGATCACACGACCTCTACCACCTAAATTAGTTCTCTGGTGTAACAAAAACAGCAGCCACTGAAAAAACTGCAAAAAGCAAAAGTACAAAACACAGTGGCTGGACTAAACTGAGAGGGCAAAAGCCCCCGGAGGGGACCCAGAAGGCCCCCACAGAAGTGCAGGACAAAATGCAAAAATATAGCAAAAACACAAAATAAGAAATTGTCTTATCTGATAGCAGGAGATGCAGACACGACACAGCAGGCTACAAGGGAAACTGGAAAGAAGGATTCAGACCAGAACAATTGATCACCGGCAACCCTGATGGGAAAATGATTCCCTTAAATAAGACCAATCAGTAACACCTGATTCCCAATCCTCACTAGTACCGCTTGTAACCACCAGAGGGAGCCTCTGCTCAGAACTCATCTCAAACCCATTCACAACAGTACCCCCCCTTGAGGAGGGGTCACCGAACCCTCATTTGAGCAACCAGGTCGGTCAGGATGAGTTCTATGATACGCACGGATAAGTCTCCTAGCATGGATGTCCGAAGCAAACACCCAAGAATTATCTTCCTGACCATAACCTCTCCATTTAACCAAATACTGGAGTCTTCGTCTAGAAAAACGAGAATCCAATATTTTCTCAACCACATACTCCAGATTGCCCTCAACCAAAACAGGGTCAGGAGGCACAGCAGCAGGAACCACTGGCTCAACAAACCTCTTCAACAAGGACTTGTGGAACACGTTATGGATCTTAAATGTCCCTGGAAGAAGCAAACGAAAAGAAACAGGATTAATAATCTCCATGATCTTATAAGGTCCAATGAACCTAGGCTTAAATTTAGGAGATGCTACTCTCATAGGAATATTCTTTGAGGACAACCAGACCAAGTCCCCCACTTTAAACCGAGGACCATCAGTCCTATGCCGGTTAGCAAACCGCTGGGCCTTCTCCTGAGAGAGGGACAACCTCTCCACTACCTGGTCCCAAATCTGCTGCATACGCTCAACAACAGAGTCAACACCTGGACAGACAGAAGCCTCCGTCTGTCCTGAAAAAATCGAGGTGGAAACCCAGAATTACAGAAAAACGGAGACATCAAAGTGGCAGAGCTAGCCCTATTATTAAGAGCAAACTCAGCCAAAGGCAAAAAAGAGACCCAGTCATCCTGATCAGCAGACACAAAGCATCTTAGATAAGTCTCCAATGTCTGGTTTGTTCTCTCAGTTTGACCATTGGTCTGAGGATGAAATGCCGAGGAGAAAGACAATTGAACACCCAGTTTAGAACAAAAAGTCCTCCAAAATCTGGAAACAAACTGGACTCCTCTGTCAGACACAATGTTCTCAGGAATGCCGTGTAAACGAACCACGTGCTGAAGGAACAACGGCACCAATTCAGAGGAGGAAGGCAACTTAGGTAATGGCACAAGATGTATCATTTTGGAAAACCTATCACAAATTACCCAGATGGTGGTCATTCTCTGAGAAACAGGAAGATCGGAAATGAAATCCATAGAGATATGGGTCCATGGTCTCTTGGGCACAGGCAATGGCATCAACAAACCACTAGAGCGAGAGCAAGGCTTGGAGCGAGAGCAAGTCCCGCAGGACTGCACAAATTCCCTGACATCGCGAGACAAGGTAGGCCACCAAAAGGACCGACTAACCAAGTCTCTGGTACCAAAAATTCCGGGATGCCCAGCCAATGCGGAACAATGAATCTCAGACATCACACTCTTTTTCCATTGGTCCGGGACAAACAATTTTCCAACAGGGCAGCGCTCGGGCCTATCCTCCTGACACCCCTCCAGAGCAAGTCTCAAATTAGGCGAGATGGCGGAAAGAACTACACCCTCCTTCAAAATAACAGAGGGATCAGATAGCTCAGGAGAGTCCGCAAGGAAACTCCTCGAGAGGGCATCCGCCTTAACATTCTTAGTGCCAGGAAGAAAGGAAACCACAAAATTAAAACGTGTGAAAAACAAGGCCCACCTGGCCTGTCTAGGATTGAGTCGCTTGGCAGATTCCAGATAGACCAGATTCTTATGGTCCGTAAGGACCACCTGATGTTTGGCTCCCTCCAGCCAATGTCTCCACTCTTCAAAAGCCCACTTCATGGCCAATAACTCCCGATTACCCACGTCATAATTACGTTCAGTAGGAGAAAATTTTCGAGAGAAAAAGGCACAAGGGTTACTTTTAGAGGTCTCTGGATCTTTTTGGGACAAAACGGCACCTGCCCCAATTTCAGAGGCATCAACCTCCACCTGAAATGGCAGAGAAACATCAGGCTGCCGTAGAACAGGAGCAGAAGTGAATCTCTGCTTAAGTTCCTGAAACGCAGAGACTGCCTCAGGAGGCCAATTCACCACATCAGAACCCTTTCTGGTCAAATCAGTTAATGGTTTAACAATAACAGAGAAATTACCAATAAATTTACGATAAAAATTGGCAAAACCCAAAAATCTCTGAAGAGCCTTTAATGAAGTAGGTTGGACCCAATCACAGATGGCCTGAACCTTGACCGGGTCCATTTCAATAACAGATGGGGACAAAATGAATCCCAGAAATGAGATCTTCTGTACGCCAAAAAGACACTTTGATCCCTTCACATACAGAGCATTCTCTCTCAAAATCTGGAATACAGTTCGAACATGTTTCACATGAGAGTCCCAGTCATTAGAAAAATCAAGATATCATCCAAATAAACAATCAGAAACTTGTCCACAAAATCCTGAAAATGTCATTCATGAAGGACTGGAAGACGGAAGGAGCATTAGTGAGCCCAAAGGGCATCACAAGGTACTCAAAATGCCCTTCAGGGGTGTTAAATGCCGTCTTCCATTCATCCCCGTGCTTAATGCGAATAAGGTTATACGCCCCCCTGAGGTCAAGCTTGGTAAACCAAGTAGCGTTTTT